>JAJAGP010000110.1:182500-342857 GCA_025084515.1 Ancistrus triradiatus | reverse complement strand
AGACCCAGCTGCAACATCTTTGGGCAAATGTGCCACAGGATAACATACAAAACCTGTTTGCCTTCGTACCCAACCGTATCTCATCTTGTATCCAGGCTAGAGACTGCACAACAGGGTACTAGAGCCTCCTTTCATTTCACTTGTACAGTTTTCCCCAAACTTAACATATCCTTTCGCTTTAATATTGTAATCACTTACATATATCATCATTACATTCACACACAAAGTTTCATTCAATCGCAACAACTCCTTCTTGGTGCATTTTTTTGTCAATGAGTGTATTTTGAACAGCGTCATTTATCATGCTAAATCACAATGACATGCTCCAACGCTAAAAAATCACACCAATTGAAAGGAAGCTTCATGACATTAATAAGCTTATAATCTTTGAAAAAACAATGACTTCAAAAGTGAATCCAGAAATAGACAGTCTATCATATGAAACTTCATAGAAACTGATTGACGACCCATGACACACAAGTTCAGATCTTAACCTAACTACAATGATGTGACATGACCTTATGTCATTCATATTCACGCAAAAATCTTAGAATGGTCTAAAATCCTCAATGTTTTGCCAGTCTGGTCAGAAGGAAGTGAAGCCATGTATATCCATCCATAGATATCCTGTTAAGATGCGTAGACTCTTACATAAGATGAGTATGTGTAAACTCTTAAATAAGATGGCTGTTAGATAAATCTTACCAATTCTGATCTGACCTGAAACAGCTGCATCAGGTTTAGAGTGAAGCACACAATGGAAGCTATTTGAGGAGAAAATGTTATAATACAAAGTCTGTCATTTGTAAGAATCTCAGAGTAGAAAGTGGCTCGACAAACACTTGCACCCCTGACTGCATGCCTTGCCCGAAATAGCAAAAATAATTGGTACCCCAGAGGGCAGAGACATTAAAACATACTGCATTTAGGTCAAATCCACATCCCCGCAGTTACTCCACTGGCCCAAACCTCTAAAGAAGTCAAACAGTGAACTTAAATTGCCTGAGGTGGTCGGCGTCAGTTGCTTGGAATACAGCATAGAGACATATGATAGTGTAAGCTTTTGTAGTGTGTATCTTTCAAAACGGCAGATTCCCAGACCTGAGAAAAGCTCAAAGATACTGCTTTAATGAATACGAGTCAGGCTTTGGAGTTTGGGATTTGTTTGCTAAAGAATAAATTGACTAGTAGTTCTAGAGCAGAGATGGCTATTCCATGAATACACAAATAAATTAGTGTCACAGATTAACGAATTTTATGGTTTGGTCTTTGGTTTGAAAACTGATCACAGCTTCTTTCTCAATCCCCCCAAGTCTCACAGTGAGCACACACTCTTCACACTTTAATACACTCACTGAGAACTTTATTAGGAACACCTGTACACCTACGCATTTATGAAGTTATCTAATCAGTCTATCATGTGCCAGCAATGCAACGCATAAAATCATGTGGATACATCCCTGCAGCCTCAGGTAATGTTCACATCACCCATCAGAATGGGCCCAGAAGGACCAGACTGTGTATTTTCATAAATGCTGATCCCCTGAGATTTTCATATACAACAGTCTCCAGAGTTTACTCAGAATGGTTCAATAAAGAAAAAAATCCAGTGAGCAGCAGCTCTGTGGTGATTCCATTGATTATAAGAAAGGTCAAAGGAGAATGGCCAAATTGGGAAGCTGACAGAAAGGTTAGAGTAACACAAATCATCACTCTGTACAACAATGGTGAGCAGAAAAGCATCTGAGGATACATACACAACATGTTGAACATTGATGTGCTAGAAGTGCTGAAGACCATGTTGGGTTCTACTTCTGTCAGCCAATAACCAGAGGCTGAGACTGCATTGGGCACAGGCTAACCAAAACTGGACCGCTGAACTGGAAAATCAAAGCCTCTAAGGAAACTGAATTTCTGTTGAGACACCCAAATGGTAGGGTCAGAATTTTGTGCCAAAAGCATGAATCTATTGGCCCAGTCTGCCTTGTGTCAACAGTGCAGGCCGGTGGAAGTGGTGCAATGCTGTGGGGAATATTTTCTTCTCATACTTTGAGTGGCACAGACTATTTGAGAATTGTTGCTGACCGTGTGCATCCCTTCACTTTTAAATGTGTAATTCAAATACTGTGCCATGCCACACACCAAAGTTGTCTCAAACTGGTTTCATGAACATGCCAATGAGTTCAATGTTCTTTAGTGGCCTTTCCAATCACTGGATGTAACAGAGCACCTTTGGGATGTGATAGAATGGGACATGAAAGTACACCTGAAAAATCTGCAGTCACTGCATTGAGCAATCATGTAAACATGGAGCAGATTCTCACAGGAACGTTTGTAACATCGTGTGGAATCCATGCCACACAGAACTAGCGCTGTTTTAAAAGCAAATGGAGGATCTACCCAGAGCTGGTATAGTGTTCCTAATAAAGTGCTCCATGATTGTATGTGCTTTAGTTTTATTTTTCGTTTTATACCACATACCGTATGACATTAGTAATATTTTGGACCATTCTTGAAGCACTTAAAGGTACTCATTTTAAAAGTATGACACTGAATAGCACTGTGGTGGCCCACAGGTACTGGACTATTAACCAAGAGGTCCAGGGTTCAAATACCACCTCTGCCAAACTGCCAGTGTTGGGTCCATGAGCAAAACTCTTAAACCACAATTGCTTGCATTATAAGGTTGTAGCAGTTGTAAGTCACTCTAGATAAGAGCGTCTGCTACATGCTGTAATTATAAATGTAAATATTCACACACATCGTGTTCTAGGCAATTGCACAGGGTACTGGACAATACCAAAACTGTGAACAATTAATACCCCTGCATAGAATATGACTGTCTAAAAATGTGATATATGAAGAAAACATACCATAATACTTATTACATCATGAAAGGGTATTCTTGTGAAGTTATAGAACTATAATAGCAATATTAAATGTGTGCTGCTACCCAAGTAGCCTGACCTGAATAGGCTTAATTCCTACTTTCATGGCTTGGTAATGGCAGAATCCATCCTCTCACACAATACCTCCCTAAGATCCGTTGTGAATTGCTATCATCACCGTAGCGAGTTCCCCATATTGGATGAGAGCCATTGCCTGCACCAATACAATCCTTTTCCCCAGGACAGCTAAATGCGCTTAGAGGATAGAACTATCTGATTCCACAAATCTATCTCTGATCTAATCGAGTTACCCAATCTTCTGTAAATTCGTCTTCAAACTATCTGTGGTGTCTTGAAAAGTAGAGTATATTACTGCACCATGTTAATCACATGATAAGGCCAGGTTATTTCTCCCTCAAATCAGAGGAATTTCCTTATTATTAGAGGAATGAAATGTATTACCCTGAGACGACCTGCAAAAATTGGTTCAATACAGCCTCTTAACTGTTGTGTTTCAAATATGGTGTTCCATGAAAGTTTGTAAACCCTTTAGAATTTTCTATATTTCTGCATATATATGACCTAAAACATAATCTGATTTTCAGACAAATACTAACAATAAATAGAGTTATCGATGCTCATTAGCCTGGAAAAGATTATAAAATCATCTCTAAAGAGTCTCTAAATCCACAGTCAGACAAATTGTGTACAAGTCACTCCAATAATAAGGCGTGTAATAATCTGTGACGTCACAACGGAACCCAGCATCAATTCTGAGCACCCAAAAGCCTCTCTCGGAATGGCTAATGTTAACGTTCATGAGACTATTATCAGGAGAACACTGAACAACAATGGTGTGCATGGCAGTGTTGCAAAGACAAAGACACCACTCTCCAATAAGAACACTACAGCCCATCATGTGGCCAATCCACATGGACATTCAACAAAACTACTGGAAAAACATTTTTGGATTGCTGAGATTGAAATAAGTTTTTGGACTTACTAACTGGGAAGCATTATGTCTATAGAAAAAAAGTACACCCCATTCCAGTAAAAGAACATTATTCCATCTGAGAAACATGATGCTGGAAATAGTTTGGGCGTGATTTGCTGCACCTGAGCCAGGATGGATTGCCATCACACAGTCTGGAAACATTACATTTTTTTAATCACTGCGGTCACATGGCCGCTGCTCGGCACTTATAGGAATGAGTAAGCCAAATCAGTACGGGGCTTCTAGTAGTCGTCACAGCTATCAGAATAACCAGCACTTGCCGCTTCCAGTGTTAATGGAATAAAGTAAAGAGTCATGCAGCAAGACAACATTAAGCACACAAATTAATCTATAAAAAAATGGTTAAAGAAGAATAAAATGTAATTTTTTAGAATGGCCAAGTCAACATCTTGACCTTAATCCAATATACAGTGGGTCCTGAAAGTTTTTGAACCCTTTAGAAGTTTCCATATTTCTGCATAAATATGAGCTAAAACATCATCAGAATTTCCACACAAGTCCTAAAAGTAAATAAAGAGAACCCAGTTAAACAAATGAGACAAAATATTATACTTGGTCATTTATTTATTGAGGATAATGATCCAATATTACATATTAGTGAGTGGCAAAAGTATGTGAACCTCTAGGATTAGCAGTTATAATTTGAAGGTGAAATTAGTCAGGTGTTTTCAATCAATGGGATGACAATCAGGTGTGAGTGGCACCCTGTTTATTTAAAGAACAAAAAAGTCTGCTCTTCACAACAGGTTTTGTGGAAGTGTATCATGGCACAAAACAAAGGAGATTTCTGAGGACATCAGAAAAAAGAGAGTTTGTTGATTGCTCATCAGGCTGGAAAAAGTTACCAAAACCATCTCTTAAAGAGTTTGGACTCCACCAATCCACAGTCAGACAGATTGTGTACAAATGGAGGCAATTCAACCATTGTTACCACCCTCTCCCAGGAGTGGTCGACCAACAAAGATCACTCTTAAGAGAAAGTAGAGAACTAGAGCATTATGTTTGGAGAAAGGAAACAATGCATTCCAGCATAAGAACCTTATACACATCTGTGAAACATGGTGGTGGTAGTATCATGGTTTGGGCCTGTTTTGCGGGGCATATTGGGTTAGGATGACTTGCCATCATTTGATGGAACAATGAATTCTTAATTATATCAGAAAATTCTAAAAAGGAAAAATATCAGGGACATCTGTCCATGAACTGAATCTCAAGAGAAGGTGGGGTCATGCAGCAAGACAAAACGACCCTAAAGCACACAAGTCGTTCTACCAAAGAATGGTTAAAGAAGAATAAAGTTAATGTTTTGGAATGGCCAAGTCAAAGTCCTGACCTTAATCCAATGGAAATGTTGTGGAAGGACCTGAAGCGAGCAGTTAATGTGAGGAAACCCACCAACATCCCAGAGCTGAAGCTGTTCTGTACGGAGGAATGGGCTAAAATTCCTCCAAGCCGGTGTGCAGGACTGATCAACAGTTACAGGAAACATTTAGTTACAGTTATTGCTGCACAGGGGGGTCACACCAGATACTGAAAGCAAAGGTTCACATACTTTTGCCACTCACTAATATGTAATACTGGATCATTTTCCTCAATAAATAAATGGCCAAGTATAATATTTCTGTCTCATTTGTTCAACTGGGTTCTCTTTATCTACTTTTAAAACTTTTGTGAAAATCTGATGATGCGGTTCACAAACTTTCAAGCACCACTGTAGGTGTTATGGAAGCAGTTCATGTGAGGAACCACACCAACATCCCAGAGTTGAAACGGTTCTGTAATGAGGAATGGAAAAAAATTAATAAAAGAGACTGATCAACAGTTACCAGCACCATTAAACTGCAGCTATTGCTGCAAAAGAGGGTTATACCAGGTACTGAAAGCAAAGGTTCACATAGCTTTGCCACTCACAGATATGGAATATTGGATTGTTTTTCGCAGTATATAAATGATCAAGTACAATATGTTTGTCTCATCTGTTTAATTGTGTTCTCTTTATCTACTTTTAGGACTTGGCTGTAAATCTGGACATATTATGACATATTTATGCAGAAATATAGAAAATTCTAAAGGGTTCGCAGACTTCCAGCACCGCTGCAGTTGCAAGTTGTAGTCTCTTCAAAAAGAAAATGTGTGTCCAAATACTAAATTAATGTCATGATGAAGGCACATTCATTTGTGAGCTGCTAGTATGAGTAGAAATGTTACTGGGTTTTTAAACCCTATTTATACTGGAAGCTTTATTAGAAATGCCTGTTTTGCTGCTACACATACAAGTGAGCAGTTTAATTTTTTACTTTAAACATCATTTGTGTTAATCAACCACTAGTTATTAATCAACAGTACAGTGTTGCCCAGAGGCTTGAATATCAAGCTGTTTTCCACCCAGCTGTGACACTGTATATAAGGTCAGGGGCACAACTGCGGATAAAAAATAAGCCTGTTAAACACTAAATAGATTAGCACAAGTCACAAGTGGGCATTACTCTGCTATGGATCAGAAATGAAGAACAAATTGACCTTAAATATTTTTTATTAATTGCATTAGCTAAACATAACTCTAAGAGCTGTCATTAGTTTGTCTGCAGCTTGGCGGACTTTCCTTTAAATATTTGCAGATGTCCATTACTCCATGAGAAAAACGGACAGAATCCGGCTTGACTGAAAGCGCTCAAGCTTTTGGAAAGATGCTTGGGCATTATAGTGCCTGTTGGTACCTAACAATTTATGGGACAGCTGTCAGTGATTAGGTCCCTGTGTACACACAAACAGAAACTGGTCAGTGATTAGTCATACAAGTTAATATAGTAAGTGTGTTGCAATGACGCAGTTTTGATGTGTTTCTATCCCACAGGATATGTACAGAAAGGACTGCAACCTTGCTGCTCAGCTCTTACACTGTGAAAAGTCCCATTACAGAGCACACAAGCTGTCTAAGGTACTTCTCCAAGCCTGCTATGCAAGTACTGATTTAACAAAAAGAACTGTACTTGCACTGTAGTTATAGTACATACAGTATTACACAGTACTGTGCAAAAGTCTTAGGCACTTGTAAGAAAAATAGGCATTGACAAAAGCAAAAATGCATTAAAAACTAATGAAATAAAAACCAACCTGATTAATAAAATATTGTAGAACTATAACATAATAAATGCAGTGATCAGTAATGTCTAAAAATCAATCAAATCAAATCAATTAAATCTGTTCATTTTACTATTTGTAGATACTGTATGTGTTGGAGAGAAATAATAATATTTATTTGCAGCAATGACAAGAGCAAACAAAGAACAAAGAAGATGCAGTGTGGTGACCTCGATTAATAGTACAACTAATACTACAACTTAAACAAGTTTATATTCCTCTTTAACAAAACAGTACTAATATTTTAATTTAGGAAAATTCAGAAATCAATATTCACAGCTTTCACGTGTCTTTTACTTTTCCTCATTATATAACATTTGGTTCAGGTGATCAGCTTATCGGTACCTCTTTAAGTAAAATCATGTGTGTCTGTGCTGGATTCATCAGATACTGGAACGTAATTGCTGCTATACATGTAGATATGGTCTATTGATCTATGTTAGATCATTTTGGTGCACTGTAGTGCAGTTTTAGAAAAAAATCCAGTATTTTTAAATAATTGCCTAAACTGAGCCCTTTTCTACTTATATGCTAATATCAGACAAACAAAATATGTAGAGGTGGTTACCAAGATACATTTACACCATTTCATTTACTTAAATAACGTATTGAATGAAAGGAATCACTCAAAATCATTTGAATTTGGGACACTTTGTATTCTTACTTGAGTTAACTCAAAGTTCTTTTGTTGGTTGAGTTACCAGTTTCAAAGATTTGAAACTGAAGGATTGTGAAACTGAAGGAGTACATCAAACTGAGTCTCTAAAAGGACCAGAATATATATTAAAAAAATTAAAAGCAATGTTGTTAATACACTTTTTAAAATGAGGAATCACTAGTTTTGAGATGGGTGGCACAGAGACTTGGTGGGTAGCCTCTCCGTGAGAAGATCCTGGGTTTGATCCCAGGTGGACCAACCTGGGTCCTCGCCGTGTGTGTTTGGGTTTAACCTGGGGACTCTGGTTTCTTCCCACAGGCCAGAGACAGGCATTAGGTTAACTCAAACCGCTAAAGTGGCCCTAGTGTGTGTGTGTGTGTATTCATGTGTGAGGCCTGTGATTGACTGGAGCTGTGCCCTATTGCTGCCGGCTAGGCACCAGTTCTCCCGTGACCCTGTAAAGAATTCAAGTGAATTAATTAAGTAATTATTCTGAGCTGGTGACTGGCATAAAAATACCTGGTTTGTATTGCATTATTTTTGTCATACATGTGTATTTCTCCACAACAAGTTTGTGTAATTCAGTTATAAAATGGAACATGACTTCATAGTGTGTTGTGGGACTTTTATTTGAAGGTTGTACTTTATGCAGTGGAGTCTTGCTGCTGTAATCCAGGTTTAGTAAAATACCACCGATGGTTACCTAGCAATGAAGATTTGGAATGAAGACCTAGGAAAACATGGGGTTAAAACATGGACAGTAAAACCCAGCAACTTCTGTAAAATGTAATGCAAATATTAAACTGATTTACTCCATGGAAAGAATTAGGCAGTACTTAAGTACGTTGTCCCAAGAAAAAGCTTAATTACTCTAATCATTTTTTGGATGAATAACTTTACTTTTACTTAAGCAAAATACACTCACTCACAAAACACCTCGCCGGTTATATGTATGAACGTAATGATGCTACAGTAATGGGCCCCGTGACAACAAATTTCCTTGTGCTAAGTGCCTGGAAATGGTGCCACCTGTGTCTGGATGGTGGACAATAAAACTATGGGAGCTGCTCGTGCTTGTCGTTGAAATTTTGAAATTATCCTCTCTACTGGTGGTCTGTCTGGGCCGTCTAGGGCCTGTTCCCAACACCTCCTAACAGCTAGGTCAGAATGGCTTTGATGGTGGGCAATTTGTGGAAATGATACCTCAGTCCAGTGATGCAGCACATCTCAAAGTCTGTCAACTGGACAATGTCTTTGAGTGTAGTGTAAAAATATGTCTAGCAGGCAACGATCTCTCACCAATAGGTACGCTACCCAAAAGTGGCCTCTGAGAGCCTTTTTATAGGTAAGTGGGGTAAGTACTTTTACACCCTCTTGTGGCAAGACCAAGTGTCTAATCAGACTACACCTGCAGGCCGCGTTTTGCAGCAATCTGAAGTTTCTATCTGGGCGGTGCTTTTTTTGTTTTTTGTAGCAGTGAGCAGAGTAACACTACTTCAAGCAACATTTATTGCCATTCTGTAAGACTAAATGTAAAATCACAGCAAAAGCTCTCTCATTCAGGAGAATGCATAAGAAAGAGAAATTCTGACAGTGGAAAAGGTATAGGTGGAGATCAAAATTTTTATAACATAGTGGAGGTGTAAATTGCTGTAGAAGTGCCATAGCCCTCAGTACATGAAATTGAGAGCTACAGTTCATGAATAAATGAAAACAGTGTATCCAAGATCTTTATTAAAGTGGAATATTAACAGTATATTTTACAGTATACATATTAATACAAAATCCATGACCCAGTAAACCTCAAGTTATGTACGTGTACTATTACTTTACGACAGATCTTTGAGCATGCAGTAATCACAGCTATTTCTCCTAGTTTTAATACCTATTTAACATACAACCCCAATACAGAAAAGCTGAGAAAGTATGGAAAATGCAAAAAAAACACCTGCAGTGTTTCTTGCATTGACTTTGACTTTTATTTCATTGTAGACATTATGAACCCAAAGATATTGCATGTTTTGTCTGGTCATCTTCATTTCATTTGTTAATTATCATCCATTCCAGGCCTGCAACACATTCCAAAAGTTGGGATGTAATGTCGTAAGAAAAACTAAATAATGATGTGATTTCAAACAGGTGATTATAATCATGATTTGGTACAAAAGCAGTACTCACAAAAGGTCGAGTCTCTGAGGAGCAAAGATGGCCAGAGGATCTCCAGTTTATCAACAAATTCATGAGAAAATGATTAAAACAATGTTCCTCAAAGAAAGATTAGCAGGGATTTGCACATTTCTCCGTCTACAGTGCACGATATCATTAAATCTCCGTGTGTAAAGGGCAAGGGTGCAAGCCTAAACTGACTACCTGTGATCTCTGATCCCTTAGACGGCACTGCATCAAGAACTGTCATTCATCAATAGCTGATAGATCCACATAGGCAAGAGATTACTTTATCAAACTTTTGTCAGGCACTACAATATGGAGTTACAAAAAACAAACCTTATGTTAACCATTCCCAGAAGCAGCGTCGACTTCTCTGGCTGGGAGGCATCTAGGATGGACCGTCACACAGTGGAAATGTGTACTGTGGTCAGATGAATCAGTATTCCAGATCTTTCTTGGATGAAATATATGCAATGTGCTCTGGACTAAAGATGAAAAGGACCATCCAGACTGTTATCAGCAGTCCAAGCATCAGCATCTGTCATGGTATGGGGTTGGGTCAGTGCCCTTGGAAATGCTCATTTACACTTTTGTGATGGCAGCATTAAAGCAGAAAAGTACATTTAGATTTTAGAGCTAAATATACTCCCTTCAAAATGACACCTTCTCGTTTTTCAACAAGACAATGCAAAAGTACATGCTGAACACATTATAAGGATGAAGAGGGTATGGGTAATGGACTGGCTTATCTGCAATCCTGACCTGTCCCCATTAGAGAATGTGTGGAGACTTTTCAAATGACAAATTCAACAAGATGTGTCCTCCAGAAAGAATGGGACAAAATATCAGCTGAAACTCTCCATCACTTGGTATCCTCTGTGCCAAAGCATCCTTCATGTGCTGTGAAAAGAAATGTCAACAATACAAATACAAATTTTTTGGAATGTCCAAAAGGCCTGAAATGCAGGAATGGATGTTTATTATCATTGTATATGGTCTACAATGAAATTGAAGTCAAAGTAAATGTGAGAAACACTGCATTTGTGTTTTTAAAATGACAATTTCCATACCATCCCAACTTTTTCTGATTTGGGGTTGTACATGTCCCTCTTGTTTACCACTTACTAATCCCTATCTAACCTTCTGTGTGTCTCTTTCAGCTACCCATTGACTTTGAAGACAGGCTGAGTTCTCACATTGAGAAAAAGGGGATTAGAAGGAGCATGGGCTTGTGCCATTCAGCTTATCCTGATGCTGTACCAGCCACAATCAATGCCAAGATTCTGACAAAACCTGAGCCAGGTAGCAGTTGCCCAGTCACACGTTCACCTAGCCCACAGCCTCAAGACCCAAACCTCCTGTCAAACAATGGAACGTACAGTGGGGACACTCTCCAGCGCCGTGTGGGCTACAAGTCCTCTGACCTTTACTGCAGTGACACAGCATTATACTGTCCCACAGATGAGAGGCGCCGAGGCCGCTGGCAGGAGCGTCGACAGAGTGCAGATCTCCATGGCAGGGCGACCAGCCTTGTCCAAGCCCAGAACTCTACAGAGAGTAACCCAGAAGAGGAGATCTTTCACCCCAGCTTTGCTCACAGTGAGACACTGCTCCATGAATTTGCAGCAGGGTCTACTCGAGCCTCCAGCTCTTACTCCAGTTTCAGTGTGGCTTCAGATGAGAAGGGCTTTGCTCCCAGCAGCACCCTTTCATCCTCTCACCTGGCTTTGTACATGGACTGGCAGGAAGGTGACTACGAGCAAAAGAGTATATCCTCATATGAAAAGGACAGCCCTAGGTTTCCTAAGTCACACAGCTTTCAGCAGATGTCCTCCGGCATGCATAATGACACCTCCTCTGTCTACTCACGAACAGCATCTTGCTACAGTGAGCCATACAACACGCCGGGGCTCACTTCCTTGCACAACATGGGCTCCTCAGGAGTCCCAAGAGAGAGCAGCACCAGCATCCACATTCCTGAGGAGGACATGACAGGCCACTGGAGGCAGCTGAGCATGGAAGACATTAACGCCTTTTCATATCGTAATCCTGGTCGAGTTTCTCCTTACAGTTTTTCTGAGCAGCACTTTGCAATGGGCCCTGCTAATATCAAGGTGGGACCCCTATACAGCAGCTTCCACGAGGGAGACCACATGTTCCACACAGGGATTCTGGATCCCTGCTTGTCCACCTCACCCTGCTCAAGCTTGACACCAAGCCCCAAGGACAGCATGGGTGTGAGTAAGGCATGTAAGTCAAAAAACAACAGTCAGGACCCGAGGACCAGCTTTTTTCTTGCCGGAAGCACAAAAGACAACAACAGCGCTGCTGGAAAGATGATCAATGAGTATGTGAACGTAAGCCCCAAAAGCTCAGCTGAGTCATTAAACCAAAATCCACTGGAGGTTTCTAACGTAGCGCACTACCAACTTCAAAGTCCAGGGCCACACAGGAAGACTTCTCCACAACACCAAAAGATCGGAAGCACAGGACTGAGTAGGAAGGACAGTCTTACAAAGGCACAGCTATATGGAACACTGCTTAACTGAGTCAGCTGACTCTAAATGAACAGTTTAAATCAGTCTCACCACCTTCAGTCACAAGGCTCGATTCTGAAATGACGTCTTCTGAAAAAAAAGCTTTCATTGGTCCCGTTTTGAAGGACATGATAAACTGAGGAGACGGCTTTTAAAAGTCAGTGAACATTTGAAAATTTTGGAATACAGCCTAGAACAGATTACACTGTTAGACATTCTGTCAGTCTGATTTACCCTCCAGTAATGCACACTTTATTAGGTTTATGAAACGGGTTACTACTTAGGGGATATCTATGAAGGGTGGACATTCTAATGAAATTAACATTTTTTTAAACGACAGTGGATTTACATACATACAAACAGTGGGGCAAAAAAGTATTTAGTCAGTCACTGATTGTGCAAGTTCTACTGATGAGATGAGAGAGGTCTGTAATTTTCATCATAGGCACACTTCAACTATGAGAGACAAAATGAGAAAAACAAATCCAGGAAATCGCATTGTAGAATTTTTAAAGAATTTATTTGTAAATTATGGTGGAAAATAAGTATTTGGTCAATAAATTTGGTTCAACTCAATACTTTGTAACATAACCTTTGTTGGTAATGACAGAGGTCAAATGTTTCCTGTAAGTCTTCACCAGGTTGGCACACACTGTAGCTGGTATTTTGGCCCATTCCTCCATGCAGATCTCCTCTAGAGCAGTGATGTTTTGGGGCAACACGGACTTTCAACTCCTCCACCAAATTTCTATGGGGTTGAAGGTCTGAAAACTGGATAGGGCCACTCCAGGACTTGAAATGATTTTACGGAAAGCCACTCCTTCGTGGCCCGAGTGGAGTGTTTGGGATCATTGTATGCTGGAAGACCCACCACGTTCCATCTTCAATGCTCTCAATGATGGAAGGAGGTTTTGGCTTAAAAATCTCTCGTACATGGCCCTCCACGTGCATTCTTCCCTGAACACGGATCAAGTCGTCCGTCCCCGCTTGCGGAAACCAGCCCCAAGCATGAGGATTCCACCCCCATGTTCACAGTAGTATGGTGCACTCAGAATTCTTTTTGTGTGTTACTGATGGTAGCCTTGTTAGTTGGTCCAGCTCTCTGCAGGTCATCATCAGGTCTCTCCGTGTAGTGGGTTGGGGATTTTTGCTCACCATTCTCATGATCGTTTTGACCCCACAGGATGAGATCTTCGTGGGGCCCAAGATAGAGGGAGATATCAATGGCCTTGTATGTCTTCCATTTTCTTACAATTGCTCCCACAGTTGATTTATTCACACCAACCTGCTTGCCGATTGTAGATTCACTCTTCCCAGCCTGGTGCAGGTCTACAATTTTCTTCCTGATGTCCTTCGACAGCTCTTTGGTCTTGGCCATGGTTGAGTTTGGAGTCTGACTGTTTGAGGCTGTGGACAGGTGTCTTTTATACAGATAACGAGGTCAAACAGGTGCCATTAATACAGGTAGCGAGTGGAGGACAGAAGAGCTTCTTAAAGAAGGAGTTACAGGTCTGTGAGAGCCAGAAATCTTGCTTGTTTGTGGGTGACCAAATACTTATTTTCCACCATGATTTACAATTAAATTCTTTAAAAATCCTACAATGTGATTTCTTGGATTTTTTTTCCCCCATCTTGCCTCTCATAGTTGAAGTGTACCTATGATGAAATTTCTAAGTAGAAGAACTTGCGCAATCTGTGTGTATATATATATATATATATATATATATATATATATATATATCTGACTTCTTAAACATTTAGCATTCTGGTTGTACATTTATATGTAGCATTCCACTGTAATCACAACACCTGCCCTCCACCCCAGAATTTGCACATCAAGGCTGTATGGCTAGGTGACCGTTCTTTTTAGGGGTTTATGTGCCTGCTGCATTTCACGACTATTACCAGCGTACAAAGTTAAACTGTGATATGACTTCATAATAACTGATGATTGTTCTTGGTCAAAATGCCAAGTATTTTGCCTTACTCCTTTCCAGTAGATTACATGTCCATTTACACAGTTAAAAGAACTGTACATAATTAGTTCCATTGTAACGTTCCTAGTGTTCCATACTCTGTCTAAGGAAATGGTCCTGTAGTGACTGTACAACAATGGCAGCCAAGACATTCTGCTCTTATCAAGCTTCCAGTACATGTGACAGGCAGTGAAGTGTTCTATAATTTATGAAACTGCAAAAACATAACCTAGAGGTAACCTCAAGCCTAGATTTGAAGCCTATGCTTTAAGAACATGTTTTTAAATGCTTGCATGAAGTACTCCTCTAATGCCTTTTAATAATATATTTCTTTAAATATGCTTCTAGTACACTCTTTAGGAGTAATTGTGTTCTCATCCACAAAATGTACTGAATTATATTACCCCATTTCCAATTACAGGGAAATTTGCCATTGATAAGTAGGTCTTTTTGTATCTGTTCCTATAACCACAAATTCATGACCCATTTCATGATGACGACGTAGAGGAAGAACGCCAACAATGAAATTAAGATAACGAATCCTAGTTGGTGGATACAACTGCATTCCAGCCATGGATTTTGAAATAGCTTTTTCAGAGACAGCTGGATTTACTGTTTACTTAATGTTTTGAGACCAGAAAAACTGATTGTGATAGCTCTGATATACCACAGATGCTTTCCGCTTTTAAACATGCACTGGGTAGATGTGGTTCGAGTTATTAAAACAGGGGAGCAACTAATGAAACGGAAAGGGTTGTTAATTTGCCTCTGCTTTCCATTCCTTAATCTACTCATCCGCAAATGGATGGGGAGGATTTAAACAAGACAAGGAGCTCAGTCTGGAACTGGGACATTTTAGAAGCCTTTTGTTAGGCATTTAACACATTGCGTAATCACAATGTTTCTCCAGATTACATGTTATGGTAATTGTAGCATAGCACAAGTACTTACCAGAACACTTCAGGAAACATAACAATGCTCGGCAAACTATCAACAAACATAATTATGGCTATTAGACTGCATGATTGCCAAATGACTATAGTAACTTTAGTATTTGGGGTGGTAGGTATTATTAAATAACAGTCACAAACAAGAGTACAGGTACTCTGCTTCCGATGGCCTGACTTACGATATTTCGACTTGATACTGGAAATCCAAGTTTAGTTAAACTAAAGACACTGAGCAGGAATCTGTACTCGAATTTTGAATTTTCCCGCCCAAGCAATATTAGTATAAACAGTAGCCCCGTGAAGGGGTGTGATAATTAAGTTCACAATGTAGTGAGAAAAAGCCGTGGTCACGCATCAATCGTTTTGTTTTCCACTTTCTCAAAATTATTAAATTAAATTACATGGGATATAAATACTTTGTCAACAACATAAAGCTTTATGATAATGATTTTTGTTCCTCCAACTGTAAGTTTAATGTACGTGTTATACCGTATTTCCGGACTATAAAGCGCACCGGATTTTATAAGGCGCGAATTCAACGATCGGCTGATAACGGAGCTATTTCATACATTAAAGCGCCCCGGTTATAAGGCCGCTTAAAATGAAACACAAACTCTTAAGTCCGTCGGAAGCTCAGTGTGGTCTTTACCTGGCTCAGGGCGTCTTCCTGCTTTCCTCACTTCCATACATTGAGTCGTTAATGTTGAATTCTCTCGCAGCTGATATATTCTGCCTTTCAAGTGGTGTCGGAAAGATTCGTATTTACAAGATGACCATCACATTAAACGTCACCGCATGTCTATTTACCAGGGGAAACTCGATTTTTCGATAAGCCCGACTTTTCGAGTTGGGGGCGTGTCAGAGTAACGAATGGATGTTGATACTTACAGTAAACGTTAAAGTTTGTTTATTTACTAACAGTAGTTTTGCATGTTAACTGTACAGTTTAAGCTGGTTGTACATTTTTGTACACTTGCACTAATGTTAATAAGGAATTACAACAAAATAATATTATATAATATAAAATATTACTCAATCTACTAGTTGTCCGTTCGCTTCATTCTCTTCAAGTATAAGGCTAAATAAACTTGATGTTTGCCTATACCACAAATCGAATAGTACAAAACCAAAAGTTCTTTTGGCCGTCACCAACCGACCAAAAAAACATTGAACGTACAACATGTCGTAGTACCAACCCTCCGAACTCGGAAGTAGGAAACTTCGAGGACGACGTGAGGCAGCATATGTCCATGTGACTGCGGTTGAATGGATAGCGCTGAGTTTGAAATCCGCTTCGAGAATGAATGAATGAATTGCACGTACCCTAATGCTGAAGCACATTTACGTATTTACTCCGTGATGCTGCGCACCGGTGGCCGTTAAGCTTCGTTAAACCTTACAAGGCCGTGTTAAAACATTTTGACAGATTTATGAGGCCGTGTACCATATAACAATCGGGTTCTAGGTCAGAGCACAACCAGATTAATTCATTACATGAGGCGCACGCATATTAAGGGCACACCTGTCGAATTTTTGAGAAGCTAAAGGGATATTTATGCGTCCTTTTCGCCTTATGGTCGAAAAAATCGGACACACTACAATACTCGCCAGCGTTTGTACAATCGGGCGTTTGTGATGTATGTAGTCACCTGAGTGATGAGTGCTGGGAAAATGTAGTGAGGAAAAAAAGATTGTGTCATGATTAAAAGTGTTTAATATAGCTACACTATGATAACTGTAACAGTACATATTCAACTCCTTGATTAATGATCCAATTCAAGTTTCAATGGATTAGTAGAAGTATTCCCATGGTAAATCGGGGGACACTGTATAGGCATGTCAAAATCAGGCTCATATAGTCAGGTGATTATTTGGTTAAATTGCGGTCGTTGCTCTCCCCCAAAAGTGCAGTCCTCCAGACCTGTGTCAGCATATTCTGTGTTCATCTTTGAAATTGTTTTTGTTTTCTTGCAAACGAAATATGGTCTACAGAACATTTCAATCAATGTATAAACGTGTTTTACAAGATTAATATTAACCTTGTATGTTTAAATGGGTTTTTTGTTTCTTATTTTGCTCAACTTTCCCTGTCCTGTTCTACATCAGCTCCGGAAAACAGGTCAGCTGTGTGGTTGATGCCAGGGGTCTCAGTTTGGGGACTATTTAGTGTATTTTTAGGAGGAAAAAAATGTTGAAGAGGAATAAGGATGGCCTGGCATTTGTAAATTAATACATTATTGCAACAAAAAATCATTAATCAGCTAAATAGTCAGCTAAAATGTCCAGTGTTGGAGTTCATTAGAGAGCCAAAACAATAACACAAGAGAGAGCGGAAGAGGAGGAGAGAGAGAGAGAGAGAGAGGGAGAGAGCGGAGAGAGGAGGAGGAGAGACAGTGAGAAAGGATAAAATGGAGCATGAGGTTGATGTGACTGTTCAAGAAAACCCAAATTATTAAAAAATTATTTCCTTTTGAAGTTTATAAAAAGCGTTCGAAAAATATTATAAAATGTTTTTCTACAATGGATTATTCTCATTATTCAGTTACTATTAGCTAGTCCTAATGGGACAATAAATAAAAATTTTTTAGAATTATTTGTTAGCGTGGTGTTGGTATAATGAATTCTCAAAGGCAGGTCATAGTAATTTCCCATTATTTTGATTCTCCCCCTCCCCCAGTCACAATGGTGGCAACCACAGCAGGTAATACGGGATGTAGAGACCACAATTTCCACAAAGCCTTGTTGTGATGAGCACTGATGTGAACAGGGTCCGAGAAAGTATGAAAGTCATAGAAGTGCAAGGAAGCCTGTAGGAGTACGGTAGACAGAATGGTTCCTCCGAGGAGAACTCGCACTGCATGCGTAGCCTTCAACGAGTGCACACAGCGAGGAGATTCACTTAAAGAGATGGGAACAAAAAGTTACAAAAACATACTTGAATGTAAATTACTGAAGCTACTGGCACAGGGAGCTACTACAGGATAATAAAAAGGAGTTGTGATTAATGACTTAATAAAACAGTGTACTGGTCGTGGCAGGAGAAACTCACTAACCTTGTGCCCTTCGACTCGACTTCTTCGATTCATCGGTATGGCTTTCCGGGGCTGAAAAGAGCGCTATGTAATTTCCATTAGTCTGAGCAACAAATTGAGTCTTCCTGTGGGTGCAGGGCCAGACTAGGACCGGTGTATTTCTCCTGTACCAGAAAGCCAACAAGAGCAATGTTGAGGCTTGTGTTCTAGCCACTAGGTATTTCCAGCATACATTGTGTGTTCTTGGTCATGCCTACAATACATTATACTTACAGTAGTGTGCAAAAAGGCCTGTAGGCCGCGCTATTAGATTTAGATAATCATTGTATCAGCAACGGTATTTATAATGATCATATATAACTTTAATTTTCAACCACTCTTATTAGAATACAACCAAATACAGGAAATGTGTAGGCAAATTAAAACACTGAAACATACCCGTATTTTCCGGACCATAAAGTGCACCGGATATAAGACGCAATATCAACGATCGGCTGCTTAACGGTAATTTCATACATTAAAGCGCACCGGTTATAAGGCGCATGAAATGAAACAATACTTTAAGTTCCGTCGGAAGATCAGTGGTCTTTACCTGGCGCCAGGGAGTTCTTCTTGCCTTCCTACACTTCGTACCATTGCATTCGGTAAGTTGATTCTTCTCGCAGCTGCTCTATGACCATGTTGTACTGCGTGACCCGATACGCGTTTGAGTTTTGAAATCCGCTCGAAAATGAATGAATGAATGCACGTACCCTAATGCTGAAGCACATACCGTATTACTCCGCGATGCTGCGCACTACGGTTGCCGTAAGCTTCGTAACTTACCAAAGCCGTGCTAAAACATTTTGACAGATTTATGAGCGCCGTGTACCATCTACAATCGGTTCTAGGTCAGAAAGCACAACCAGAATTAATTCATACATTAGGCACACCGCATTTTAAGGCGTACTGTCGATTTTTGAGAAAGTTAAAGGATTTTAAGTGCGCCTTATGGTCCGAAAAATACGGTAACTTCTATATGATATAGTGGCAAGTATTTAGTGTGACCTGCCCTTACACTTCACCGATAGCAGCATCTGGCAGCTTCACTGGAATGCCAAGTTGACCCTTCTCTACTGTCTGAATACCTTGATCAGGAATGGTCTTTTTGGAAGGCGGCAGCCAAGAAATCCCGTTTTCAGGGTGAAAAGCCTAAGATATGCTAAAGCTCTCAAAGACTGGAATTAAGCTCAGTGGAAGAGAGTATTATGGAGTGATAAATCCAAGTTTGAAAGTTTTGGGTCCAACCAGTTTTGGGTCCAACCACATATGTTATATATAGTCATTATACGACTGCTAAAACAACAAATCTACTGGTGGTCTGAGATTTTTGCACAGTAATGTATTTCAAATCCTCACAAAATGCAAGTAGTTATGGTTACTGGTTTAGGGCTGTGGAAAAACAAAAGAAGGAAAAACCTAATAAGCTCCCTGGACAAAAACAATTAGTCACCTTGCATGTAACTTCAGGCTCCTGCAGGGTGTGCGACGGGATTCACATATTGAGAAGAGGTGGTACAGTGCAGAGAATGTCTCGATCAATGTGTGGAAAATGGGTCACAAAGCAGGAGTTAACGATTGGCAAAAATTAGTGATTTCATTTGGGCGTGCCAAAGGCCATAGTGTGAAGGAAGTAGGTGAATTTGCAGGTGTATGGAAGCGTACAGTCATGCGGGTCCTACCAGCAGTGGCAAAAATCCCAGTCTACAGAAATTTGTGGCTGAAAGACGAAGGTGACGGACAGGGACGGCTTCCAGGCAAGAATTACTTGTAGAAGTCAACACAGGTCCTTCCCAACCAATTTGTGTAAGAACACTCCACATAGAACTGCATACCATGAACATATGGAGCAGAGTGGCACGCAACAGGCCTTTTGCTCATTACAGACTAGCACAAAATTCCTATCCCTGTATTCCAAGATAACAATGCTCGAGTTCACAGTGCAGCAAATGTCACTGATTGGCATGATGAAGATTCAGGAGCAGTCACTCATCTGCACTGGCCTGCAAAATCCCCAGATATGAATCAGGGGGACTATCTGGTAAGACACATTCAGGGTAAGAGTGGCTGAACATTGATGTCATCTGCGTCCAGAAATTTGTCCAGTTCACGCCAAATAGAACCCCAGCTGTTATCCATGCTCGTGGAGGCATTGCACTCTATAACATTTCAGTCACAGGTGACTAATATGTTTGGCCGAGCTTACATAACAATATGGCTACCAAGCAAATAAAGTCATGCTATTATCAACAGCAAAATAGCTGAAATCATGTTTTTTAATGTGGAGATTCTTACATGGAATATCTGGTTTGAAAGTTTGGCAGTGGTACCAAAGTCCCAGGCTATAAGTGTGCGATCCGAAGAGTCTCGACTGACCGCGTCACTGCTGGTCACAAATTCCTTCCCATCACCCAGAAACATGATGTCTAATGTCTGCTGAATCCCAGCCTTGTACACTCTGACTGTCTGAAAGTAATGAATGAGAAACAGAATACATTTTAGTCAGAGTGACTAGGCACTTTTTACATGCAAAAACAAATATGGATGACGGAGTTACTCACTGTACTGTTTATCTGCTGGAAAGAGTCTTATTTAATGTCCATGGAAACTTTACCACCTAGATCTTTCACAAACTGACTTGTTGCCATGGTGCCATCCTATTACAGTACCACACTAATTCAGTGAGCTCTTTAGAATGATCCATTCTTTCACAAATGTTTGTAAAGGCAGATTGCATGGCTAGGTGCTTTATTTTATACACCTGGGGCAATGGGACTGAATGGAACTTGTGGGTTCAGTGATTAAGAGGTGCGCCCCAATACTTTTGTCCATGTAGTGTGATCATTCAGTCATTCATTCATAGCCTAGACAAGAAAAAATTATGTGCATACAGTATTATGTGCATGCTTGTACTTAATAACTGGCAGAACTAATATTTTATATATATATATATATATATATATATATATATATATATATATATAAATATAAATAATGTGCATGTCCAGGTACGATCTTCACAATACAACTGCTAGAAGGAGTAGTAAAAATACAGTACTTTTGAGGACTGATCAACAAACAGGTCTTAAGAAATGCTTTTGTCACTTCTCCATCTCTATTCATTTATGCAATTCTTTTTCTAAAGTCCTCAACCATGCCTTTTGATGAAGAAATGTTCCTTTCTGTAGAACAGGGAACCTCGTATAGCATTTACAATCCGAAAAGAACAACTAATATCACACCACAATCTGCTAATTAACCTTTTCCAGCTGAACCAAGTCTGTTGGGAAGTTATGAAAAAATATAATCACAATAGAGGCCAGCTTACCCTGTGTCCTTGGTTAAATGCAAAGTGTGTGTCAAAACCACACACACATACACTGATTGGCATTTTATTAGAGACAACTGCCCTTTCATTATTAGAGCTACCCTCTATGGAAATTAGCTATGTGAAGGCTGGTGGAGGTGCAGTAATGGTGTTTTTGTCACACCCTCTGTCCTCTGATACCTGTGGTTGGATGTTTGGACAACAGGGCTTACCTAATCATTGAGCGTGTTTATATGAACTTAATAATTTGATAACTGCAGAAAATCAGATTTTATCAGTAATCCAATCAATGAGTATACATGCAATCAGGTAATGGGAAATCTCCAGGTTTACATGACTAGGGCAGCAATAGGATTTCTAATATCTAATCAGCCAATCACATGGCAGAAACTCAATGCATTTAGTCATGTAGACATGGTCAGGGTGACCTGCTGAAATTCAAACTGAGCATCAAAATGTGGAGGAAAGGTGATTTAAGTGACTTTGAATGTGGCATGAGTTTTGGTGCTAGACAGGCTGGTCCGAGTATTTCAGAAACTGCTGATCTAGTGGGATTTTCACACACAGCCATCTCTGGGGTTTATAGAGAATGATAAAAATCATAAAAAATATCCAGTGAGCAGCAGTTCTCTGGGTGAAAATGCCTTGTTGATTCCAGAGATCAGAGGAGAATGGCCAGACTGGTTTGAGCTGATAGGAAGACAATAGTAACTCGAATAACCACTCATTATAAGTGAGGTATGCAGAAGAACATCTCTGAATGCACAAGAAATTGAACCTTGAAGCAGATGGGCTACAGCAGCAGATGACTACACCGGGTGCCACTCCTGTCACCTAAGAACAGGCAACTGAGGCTACACTTCAGACGGGCTTACCAAATTTGGGCAATAGAAGATTGCCTGGTCTGATGAGCCTTGATTTCTTTCTGCAAAATTCTGATGGTAGGGTCAGAATTTGGAGTAAACAGCTTGAAAGAATGGATCCATCCTGCCTTGTATCAACAGTTCAGGCTGGTGTTGGTGGTGTAATGGTGTGAGGGATATTTTCTTGGCACACTTTGGGCCCCTTAAAACCAACTGAGCATCGTTTAAATGCCAGAGTCTGCCCGAGAATTGCTGCTGACCAAGTTCATCCGTCAATGAGCGCAGTGTACGGTCTTCTGACAGCTACCACCAGGAAGACAAGAAACCATGTAACAAAGCTCAAATCATCTTAAAATGGTATCTTGGCCATGACAGTGAGTTCACTGTACTCAAATGGTCTCCACAGACACTAGTTCTCAGTCCAATAGAGCACCTCTGGAATGCGGTGAAGCGGAAGATTCACATTAGAAATGTGCAGCCGACAAATCTACAGCAACTGTGTGATGCTATCATGTCAATATGGACCAAAATCTCTGAGGAATGTTTCCAGCACCTTGTTGAATTGATGCCATGAAGAACTAAGGCAGTTCTGAAGGCAAAAGGGGGTCCAACCTGGTACTAGCAAGGTGTACCTAATAAAGTAAGTGTATTAAGGTGTACCTAAAAGGCATGTAAGTGTAGTACTGATATCAGTTAATTGAAGGTTAAGTGCCACATCACTAAATTTACAGTTTGCTGCAGTCCAAGGCAATCATAACCAAACCAGTAAATAAAAAAAACCCTAATTGTCTGCCACAAGTCTCTTACAATTAACTGTACTGTGAACTGTGGCAGCCTAGTGGCTAAGATGCTGAACTATAAAGCCAAGTTGCCACAGATGGTTCACTGGTTGATCCATGACCAACACCCTAAACCCACAATTGCCTGAATTGTATAAGTTGTAAGTTGTTATGGATAATGTCATCTGCTAAATGACATATGTATGTATGTATGTATGTATGTACATATACACATATACATACATACATACATACACACACACACACACACACACGTGTATATATACTGTATATAAAAATCTCTCGCTTCGTGTGTGTGTGTGTATATATATATATATATATATATACATACACATACACATACATACATATACACATATATATATATATATATATATATATATATATATATATATATATATACACATACACATACACACATATACACACACACACACTTTGAGTGGCCACTTTCGCAATGGGAGCTTCCCTATATGGAAATTAGGCACGTGACCCCCAAAGTGCAGCGTATAATCAAGTGAGCAAGTTTTCTGTGGATCAGTTTCAGTGTGAATTCACATTTACGGGAAAAATCAAGTGATCTGAGCAAACAAGCCATGATCCTCAGTGGTAGACTAGCCGGGGCCAGTATTTCAAAATCTCATGCAATGGTGTTGAGAGTATACAGACAATGATTGGAAATGACTGAGGAAAAACAGCCAGCAAAAGGGGATCCTGTGAACGTAAATAACCCATCAAAGAAAGGGCTCAGAGTAGGATGTGAAGAATTATTTAAAATTACAGCCAAATACAGCGGATCAGCCAACTAACGCATCTGAAGGCCCAACTCTTCATTTCTTGGCACCGATGGCCTTTAACAGCGGACAACAAATTCAAGTGCCACGGCTGTCTAAGGGAAACAGAAAAGGCAATACCCCAGTTTGCAAAAGAGTACCAAAAACGGATCACTGAGCAGTGGTGTTTGTTTGTTTAACACTGCCTCAGCATCAATGGCTATTCACGACAGGAGCAAGGTTACATTGATACCAGTCAGACATTCATAATGGGCCGATTTAGAGCAACCAGTTAACCTATTACATGTTTGGGAGGAAACCCAAGTACCCAGAGTAAACCCATACAGACACAGGGAAGACATGCATATCCCATACAGGTGGAGTCTCCTAAACGGAATCGAACCGGGGATCTCTGGAGCACCAAGCAGTGGAACGCCAGTCAGTTTGTTTTGCTGATGGGACAGTCAATATTCATGGAGAACGATTGCAACAATTACTAGAATCTATACCCTTAGAATTTGCTGTGATTTTTGAAGGCCTAAGGTGGTCCATGTACTACTGGATGTCTCTAATAAAGTGGCCATTCAGTGTAGAGGAACCTTAATCTGTTCCTGTTTAAAGAAAACGGAAAATAAATAAAATATAGGGGGATCTAATGATTCGACGGCATGAATTTATTTATTTATTTTTCTTTAAAAGATCCCTGTTTGTTAAATACAAAATGGCACCCGCTTACATCTGACCGTCATGGCATTGGTAGAAAAACAGGACTTTTTTCCGAAAAAATTGACTGAAATGTAGATCAAGAGAACCCAATTAAAAAATGACACAAAAAAAATATACTTCTCTTTTTTTTTATTTTTTAGAAAAATTATAAAATAGTACTACATATCTGTGAGTGATGTAAATATGCAAACCTCTAGGAATAGCAATTATTTTGAAGGTGCAATTAGAGTTAGGTCTTCTCAATCAATGGCATGACAGTTAGGTGTACCCTGGTGCCCTTTTGTATTTAAAGAACAGGGATTTTTTTACAAAAAAAGAAAAATAATTCAGGGTATCGAAGTATTAGGTCACCCTATAACACAGTGATCAGAAAATGTAACCCGATGTAAGATTTTTCCCATAGTAACTAATGTAAATCAGCATCTGCTACTCATATTCACTATAAGTGTGTAATGATGGGGGGGATACAACTGTATAGACCTTACAGGATGCTATTGTTATGATCATATGTTTAACTATTGCATGTGCTGATTCATCTTCCATTCCCACAGGAGGAGGACATGGCTTGTCTGCTAGGCCAGGTAAATACTACAGCCCGTCTTACCTGTCTGACTGTCTGGAGATCCAGCCCAGAAGAAGAACAGACACCCCAGCCAGCAACATTGCAGTGTATGTTTAATCATCTTGTCTTTCTGATTTTGTCTAAATTTCTAGAAATGTGTGCGCCGTTGTCTTTCCAGAAAAATATAATTTATTGCTAGTGAATGAGTTTTTGTACCTTCCCTCACCTTTATTCCCCCATTTACATCAGTTGTACCATGGTTTTTAATGCTTGTATTTTCAGCAGCTGAACCTGTGCAGTTACCGACAAAGAAAAGGACCGTCATCAGTACGGAGGTGGTGGTTGTAGAAAACAGCTCATCAAAAAGGAAAAAACAGAAGAAGCAATAAACATTCACTTAAATATGTATGCTTTGTATGTTTGGTGGTTTCAAATGTGCTACTCAGAGCAGATGTGTTGGTAATAAATGCAGTTAACCCTGTGTGTTATGCATTTTTATTCCACTGTTGTGTTGCTTAAGAGTGAATATCATATCTAGATATATTCTCAAGTAAAACTATTCATTAATTGCTTAAACCTGAATTGTAGTCATTTTATTTGCACTAAATATTACAAAATTGTATTAGTGTTATGATATTTTAACAGGTCCAAAAAGCTTTGCAGTTTAATGTAATTCTTAGATTTTCCCCCTTGTTTATCTGGGTTTGTCAGCTATGCCTTGTTTTTCTGTACTTTATAGATGCATATTCAAGGAATTTAACTACTGCAGAATCATTACCAAGGAGGGCAAAGTACCATGGTGAAAAGAACTAGCAGACAGAGGAAGGACTTGCAGTGCTAACATATGTATAGGATCATAGGCCAGTCAGTGTAAAGCTCCTGATGATTTATGTCTAACTAACATGCTTCGGCAAGAACAAATTCCATACAGAACCCCCTACTCCCTGTGGAATTACTGCCGGTTACCTGGACCCAAATTTAGAAACCCCCACAACACCTGGTCTGTGGCACAAGGTATTAAAACACAAAACCAAGTGTCATTTGCCACATAAAGTAATATTTCCCCCAACCCGATCCTAACATAGATCAAAACAACCAATTTAAACAAATGAGACAAAAAAATCTTTTGTAAAAAAAAAAAAAATATCTATCTATCTATATATATATATAAATATATTTATATATTATATTAATAGATATATATATATATATATATAGTGGTAAAAATAAGTCTACCTCTAGGAAATTAGAATCAGCTGTTAGCAGGTGCATTTAAAGAACGTAGATCTATCAAAGTCAAATTTCACAACTAGGCTGTGGAAGTGTAACATGGCACAAACAAATGTGCTCTCTGAGGACCTCAGAAAATTAATTGTTAATGCTCATCAGGCTGGAAGTGTTTGGACTCCACCAGGCGACAGTCAGACAGATTGCGTATATAAGGAGGAAATCCATGACCATTTTTACCCTCCCGAGGAGTGACTAACCAGCAAGGCATGTACAAGATGTAGTCCAAGATGCATCTTGAGGAAACTTCTAAGCAACTAAACCCCTCAGGCACATTGGCAAATGTCAAAAACGAAAATGTTGAAAACTAATTCAGGTATGTGTCGCTTAATGTCCGCAATACGTTCTGTGAAACTGCACTTTGTGATCTGGACGTTGTCCAAACACCATATTATATGCCATACTTAACAATGCTGTATGGGACACTGTGGTATGGACTAAACAGAAGAGATACTGCAGTGGTTCCCATATAGCGATTTACTTAAAATCAACAACTGCCATACCGATTTTCTATTTCTTTGCTATTTAAGATATGTAAAATCTTATCTCACTGTTGAGCTGCGTCCATTCACTCAGCCCTTCCTTACACTGCACGAGCTCTCTCACCACACACACAAACACATTTATGGAATGAGAAACTCTTAAGTAACAAGTTTCTGGCAGATACTTCAGAAAAGAGCAGGTAACAAGGTGTGCACCAGGCTTCAAATTTAAAGAGACACTGATTTTGTTATCATCTAGCAAAAAGGTTGCTCAGCATTCAGCAGGCTTTGTTTTTATTAAAGTTTTTAATACAACATAAGAGGGTTGCACTGTTATCTGTCATTACAACTGAGCTAATGTGTGTGGCAACATAGTATATGGGTTATGCAGGTTACTTACTGTAATAACAAAGACAATATCCTTATTGCACCATGGACGTTATGCGGTGTGTTTTTGCTGGAAACATTTGCTAAAATGTCTTCACTTAATGCTAACAGGGATGATATGAATATTCCAACATATTTTAGACTTTTCTACAATTAGGTTTTAACCCATTTTAAACCCATTATCGCGGTTATCTGTGTCATTATAGCTGCAGTACAACAACAGCTAATGTCTGTGGCACGGTGATATATGAGTTATGTAGGTTATTTACCGTAATAAAGCTAATAGCCTTATTAGGTAGTACCAACGTTATGCGGTGCGTTTTCAAACCTTTTGCTAAATGTCGCTCAATGCTAATAAGGAGGGTTTGGATTTCCAATATTTAGACTTTTCTACATATAGGTTTTAACCCATTTCCTTTCAGGTCCATTTTTAGATATTTAGACCTGGAGATTTGTTTAATTAAGCTGAGCAAGGAGTATCTTTCAGATTTTCAGCATATGCACTGAAAGCGAGAGCAGCTTTTGCCTCTACCCCGTTTCACAGAGTTGCCGTAATACAGGATATATATGCGCACTCAGATCTTTACGTGCAGTCAGGACTACCGTTCTTTTCCAGAAGTACAGACGGCGTGACCGGCGCCTGGTTGCATAGGTGTGTAAAGTGCAAGGGTCTTTCACCAGGCAAAGATGAATACGTGGACTTCTACCTCCGATACCAGCTATATAAGACGTAGTTGTTCGAAGGACAGGCGAATTTGTTGTTAATGTAGTTACTTCTTGGCATCTGTTGCTGTTTATGAGCAGATATGTCGTACCTATTGATGAAAGCTACAGGGAGGTAAGTGGCACTGCATTTATAGGTAAACTCAAGGTGTTTTTTGGTTTTTGAGGTCAAATTTTATAAGGAATAACAAAGCACAGCCAAGCGTGAGCAACTAGTTGAAAGAGGGATGTTGTGCGTATTGAAATACGCAACTTGTCCGCTTTTAACGAGGAGTGGTCCACCTGCCGACATGGAACTGAACAGAACTGGACCTTCTAGTTATGACGGCTGTCCTGATTGTGCTGTTTGTGGTCGCTACTGGACAGACAGGTTTTTACCTTATAAAGAGCTCGCCTGAAGTCCTGTGAGCTCCACAAGCCCACCCTCAAGCTTGTCGAGCTTCCTCTGTCCGGACGAATTCACATATTAAACAAATTCATAATTTATTTACCAGCCACATAGCTGTCGGTCTTCTTTTCAAGTCCTATGGTCTTAACTAGCTCGAGTGACGTGGGTAACCGTTTGTTGATAAAGCGCACATCCAACCAGGAAGCTTATGCAAATATTTGCATGCAGGTGTGCAGTTTAACTGGCTTAATCCGTACAGTTTGGTACATAATCCCAGTCTATATGTTGAACTAGCTTTGTGTTGTAGCGTTTTTGATGAGGTGTGAATGAGAAATGACTTAAAATTCAATTTTAAGTGGTGTTTCGTCCATCAGGCATCATTTGATGGCCAATGATTAAAGGATGGACTTTGAAACGAGGTGGACATCGATGATGAATTGTGATCTGTTCACAGAGATACATTTGGAGCTACTGTCAACAATGTTAGTGTCACAGCTGTTGAAATGGCATGTATTGTAGGCTATACTGGTGAAACTTTAATCATTAAGTATTTCAAAATGATTATATACAAAGTCAAAGTTTTATACTTTTCCACTTTTTCTCTTAAAGCAGCTTTACAAATATATAGGCCAAAACCCTTAGCTGAGCAAGTCTTGGCCGACAGTGGAAAGGAAAAACTCCCTAAACGATATAAGGAAGAAACCTTTTCAGGACCAAGACTCAAAAATGGACCCAGACTCCTTAGGCAGCCTAGATGTTATATGTTAAACCAAGTTACCAAATTTAAGTCTACAGTACTTGTTAAATAAACAAACAGAAGCTACTTAAAACATAGAGAGAACATATTAAAAAAAATATTAAAATAAAATATAATATATATTTACAGTATACGCCCTTATCCAGAGCGACTTACAATTGGACTTACAGTCTTACAATCCAAGCTCCAAGTGGGTTAAGGACAGCTTGGCAAGGGTGGGATTTGAACCCTGGCTCTTCTAGTCCAGAGTCCAGTACCTTAACCACTAGGCCACCACAGTCAGTATATAGACTATGATACACTGAACAGAATACAACATAGTGAAGAATATAGTAAATAGAGAATATAAAGTTATAGCATAGGGCAATACTACATAAATAAAATACTGAATAAAATAATGTGGAGAGTATGCATATCGATATTATTTATTTTTTTTATTTGCAATAAATACTGTATAACTAATATATGTAGAGCGAGACTGAGAGGAAACAAATCCTTAACAAATATTTGTGGACAGTAAGTAGTTAGACAGAATATTGTATGGGATTGTAATATATGATTTAAATGGTTAACTGGCTTTTTATTACAAAATGGGTGTAACTGTCTTTGTACAGTTGAATGTTTTATTGGGAAGTATCACATACATAAAAACACAGGGACTGATATAAACCAAGTCTTAAATTCGTCCTTTCAAGGGAACAAAATGTTTGGCACGTCCTTAGAAATAATTCAGAGAAGGAAAGTCCTAACAACAAATTACTGGTTAGAAAATTAAGAACATCTAAGAAAATGCACTCCTGGTACCTGCGCCACCATTTGCTTGTCACTGCTTGTTGCTGGAAACGGGAATTTGGGTACATGGTATTCTTGTACACAAAGATAAAATTATAACAAGATTGAAATGTTTGATGTAAAACTAATACTAAGCATCTTCTGTCTGTTTCTTAAAAGATTAGTCGTTGGTTGGTAATCTGCCACAGTCCACCAGGCTAGTGTTATGGGCTGGCCAGCATCCAGATTTGAGCATTGTCTCTCACACTAAACCCAAACTAACTGGGAAAACATGTTTCAACTACTCATCAACTGTTTGAAGCCATCACCATTCAGTGGAAAAATATCGATTTCACAACTTTGGGTTTGGCTCATCTTTTTTTGTGCTCAGTTGTGTATGTTGACATTATTATTATTATTTTTTAATTGCTCGGTTTGCACGTGTTAGGTTCAAACAAACAAGGAAAGAGTCCAATCAGAAAGCTGAAAAGGCGAGCAATAATTTAAGTCATAAACATCAATGGATAAAGATGTTTTAACGAGATGTTCCTGATATCTCAATTTACATGAGATAACAGATGTTTGTGCACCATAACAGCAGGAATGTTCACTCTTTCAAGGCAGAAAGCAGTTTCGTCACATAATCAATCCATGATCCATGGTCCTCTTCCGTGCTACACATGGTGTTGCATCGACAAAATATTTTGACACTGGGTTTAGGGTGATATATTATTTATAAAGTAATACAAATGTCAATTCAACATAGTTTTTTAAGAGTAATGTTATCTTTGATAATACATTTACGCAAGAAAATTTGAGAAAAATATCCTGTGACCTCAGTGTTTTGTAATGACCGATAATTTATTCTTTTAAATTGTTATAAAAACAAATAAAATGAACTCATTACTATGGACATAAAACTATGTCAAATATGTAAATGTAAAAATGTAATATTTTGACACTAGCATTAGCCAAACTGAACTTGTCTGGTTAAGTACTGTGGTAGCCTAGTGGGTAAGTTACTGGACTACAGACCACAAGGTCCAGGGTTCAAATCCCACCTCTGCTAAGCTGCCACTGTTGGCTCCTTGAGCAAGGCCCTTAACCCACAATTGCTTGGATTGTAAGACTCTATCAACTGTAAGTCGCTCTGGATAAGGGTGTCTGCTAAATGCTGTCCTGGGTTCTTATCCAGATTTCAAAGGGGGTTCTAAAACCACTGGCGGTTCCACATTTAAAAATATCACAAAAACAAATGGTTTTTTGTTTCTGACATTATATATAATACAGAACTGCTGTTGTGACAGAGATTTATTCACGAGTAAAATTATTATTATTTATGCTATATCCATGCAATGTATTTAGGCCAAGTCAATTGTTTAATATCCAGATTTTTACACACAAATCTTTAAGAAATTCACTTTTTTGACATTTTATGAATGTATACAAACAGCTGCTCCAAAGATCTGTTGTTCAGTACAGCCAGGGACTCAATCTACTGGGACACCACAACACAAACACGCTGATTAGGGAATCCTACCTACCGTTTGAAATGTCAATGCGTTTCCATAGACAGCTTTTGTCCCACATTTGGCGTCATTGCCAATATTTATTATTCAGACTTGGTGTTGCCAGGACAAGGCTGAAGAAAGATGATTTAATGATATACAGTAACCTTTTGAGAGATTGTTCAGCTTGGTCACCATGCCTAAACTCCCATTTTGAGTGTTATGTTCTTTAGCATTCAAATTGTATCCGTTATAAACCTTGACACAATGTTGTGACCAGTTCTTCTCAACTCAGTGCTACTTGGCAAGTTAGGACGTTTATGGCTTGATTAGGGCTTTTATATTCATATTCCCGTGATACTTTTATGCATGCATCTTGTGCTTAACGCACTTCTTTTGGGGTGAAATGGGAGTGAGAGACATGAGCTTGCCTGATTGGCCTCTTCTTAAGAAGGTGTGTTTTTTGACTCTGAAGAACAGAAGGGAGCAAAGCTCAGCACCTATCTCTGAGAGTTAATATGTGAGAGAGAAACAGGGAGATAGAAAAATCACTGTGGTGAAATACTGATAAATCTACAGACTTATCTCTGTTCTATGGTCAGTACTTACTACAATCCAGTTCAATGTCAATGGCTGTATGCCAAACCCCAGTAAAATCCTGCAACCTAAATGTATTAGGCAGTACAAAGAAAGGACCATTGTACTTCCAAGAATATCTGTGAAGAGATTCTTTCTTTCTGATTGTGTCAACTCCAGAATTACCTGCACCCATCTTGAAAATGAGCTACAATAAATATATTAAATAACTCAAATGCACTGTGATATTTAGAGCTTAAACAAATGGATATTATTAGTTGGAAAAACAGTTTTAAGCCCTTGCAAAGTTTCTCATCAAGGAGCTGGTGTCTGACTTGGATTTTAAAATTTGAATACCCCAAAATTCAATGAAATGGTGAAATGAATCTGTAATCTATAAGGTTCGCTTTATATCTGCGATATGAATATCATGTATCGCCTTCCTTCACAAATGTTCCATGCTTAGTGGTAACTGCAACAGTCCATGGCTTTTTGCACATTTTTAGTGAGATTCTTACCCATGTTGATGACTGATCTGTAGTGAATTTTCTTATATTGCAATCCCCACCCCATCACTTCTGGACTCCAGTTTCCACCATGCCTTTCTCCCACACAGCCCTTCCCTCCGTGGCTTACTCAGCTGGTTACTCACAAGGATAATTAAACTTAGTTCACGGATTCACTCGCTGTGAAGTTCCACCATTCACTCTGCCTTTGAGCATTTTTTTCATTCCTGAGCCATTTCCCCAAATGGGTGCCATTTCCATCCCCCGGACATTACGCATGTATATAATTCATATAATTAACTGTAAGAAACATTTTATTGTTAAGCAAGGTGTCTGTCCTGCACAGTGATGCAATTGCAAATTTAAGGTATATCATTTAAAACATTAATAGAAACTACCAAGAACACTGAGAAAGAGCATTTTTTTAGCTGTTACACATTACAATTAAATCTAATCATTAAAATCCTTCACAAATCTTATTGTTGTGTCACTCCATATCCCATCTATGCCTTAAATATTTTATCCTAAATCCATAATAATTTGCTTAAAAATACATATTTTAGTCATGTCCACAGATTTCACTCAGTCTTGTTACCCTAACCTACAGTGGGGCAAAAAAGTATTTAGTCAGCCACTGATTGTGCAAGTTCTCCTACTTAGAAAAATGAGAGAGGTCTGTAATTTTCATCATAGGTACACTTCAACTAAGAGACAAAATGAGAAAAAAAAATCCAGGAAATCACATTGTACGATTTTTAAAGAATTTAATTGTAAATCATGGTGGAAAATAAGTATTTGGTCACCCACAAACAAGCAAGATTTCTGGCTCTCTCTCTCTCTGGCTCTCTAAGCTCTTCTGTCCTCCACTCATTACCTGTATCAATGGCACCTGTTTGACCTCGTTATCTGTATAAAAAGACACCTGTCCACAGCCTCAAACAGTCAGACTCCAAACTCAGCCATGGCCAAGACCAAAGAGGACACCTGTTGAAGGACACCAGGAAGAAAATTGTAGACCTGCACCAGGCTGGGAAGAGTGAATCTACAATAGGCAAGCAGGTTGGTGTGAATAAATCAACTGTGGGAGCAATAGAAGACATACAAGACCATTGATAATCTCCCTTAATCTGGGGCTCCATGCAAGATCTCATCCTGTGGGGTCAAAATGATCATGAGAACGGTGAGCAAAAATCCCAGAACTACACGGAGGGACCTGATGAATGACCTGCAGAGAGCTGGGACCAACGTAACAAATGTTACCATCAGTAACACACCACGCCGAAAGAGACTCAGATCCTGCAGTGCCAGGCGTTGTCCCCCTGCTTAAGCCAATACATGTCCAGACCCGTCTGAAGTTTGCCAGAGAGCATATGGATGATCCAGAAGAGGATTGGGAGAATATTTGTGAGAACTTGCACAATCAGTGCTGACTAAATACTTTTTTGCCCCACTGTATTCCCACTTCTGAAAATTAGGGAACATACCCCAAGTCACATGTTCAATAGGAAGTTGTATCAACAGGATCTTCGGAAGACCATGGGAAGCCCAAAAAAATAAACTCACTCTTAATTTGTTCTGTGTTTGATGATATTGTAACTGACTGAGAAGGTCAATCTTTTCCTATCCTGTTAGCAAAATTTATTGTCACAATGCTATTAGTATGGACCCCATGTGGTTACATTTCATGTATTTGGTTCTCATATAAAGAGTAACCCCAGTCATGGGGAAAACAAACAAAATAAAATAGTTGCCAGAAATTGACCAACACTCATTATGAATAGTTAAATGTGTGTGTTGTTAGATTCAGTGTTGAAACTATAGAAAATGAAGTTGAATTTTGAAGAGTTTAACTTTTGTTGTTACAACAAAATGGCACCCTTTCGGCGGAATGACTCACCTGTTGTTGTGTTACCTTTGTTTTTTGTGGTTTTGGATTTATTTGCCCTGATCGGATTCATTTATGGTTACCAAACTTCAAACTGTTTTTTCACCCTGATCTGCTCTGCCCTTCTGTGCCTTTGGACTATGTTAGTGTTAACAAAACCTGCCCGCACTTACTTCCTTTTTTTTGACATTTCATGACAACTTGTGTGTAACCTCATGTGTATACCCCAGGGAAACATTAAACTGGTCATAAACGACAGAGTTTCTGGAGAGAAACAGTAGAAATAGGTTTCCCCCAAAATGCACATTCATTTGGTTTATTTTAATTATTCTTTCATTATTAACAATAACTTGCTATATATATATATATATACACACACACATATATATATTATATATATATATATATATATATATATATATATATATATATATATATATATATATATATATATATATATATATATATATATATATATATATATAAACAGCACCCTTGTAGAACGTATTTGCATTACATAAATGTCCGTTTCTTCAAAACTGGATGGTACATTTCAATAATTTTATGCTTTATTTAAAATTTTCTTTTTTATTTTATATAATTGTTTTTGCCCAGTATCTTGAGCAGGTCCAGACCATCGCCTCTGTGTGTAGCAGGGCACTTGGACTTAGTTTAGAATTAGTGGTTCTTATTTAACATTCTAGCAACTTTATAAATAAATAATAAATAGTCTGAATGATACATAGTTAAAGCCTCTGGAATCTTTTTGTATCCTTCTTTTAACTTGTGCCATTCCACAACATTATTATGGAGCCTCTACGGAAGGAGCGTTCAAACAATAGTGAATTATTTGCATTACCATGCACTACTAATGTTGGAATCCTCAAAGAACAGACAGTTTTATTCTGAAATAATGAAAAATACTTTTTACAGTACAGATTTATAGTGGTTACTCTAAAGGGGAAGATCAGTGATGTATACCAGGTCTTTTACTAATCACCTTTTAATAATTGATCAGAATTTCCTAAATGTTATTTTCACTATGGTGTTGAGGATTATAGTGTGTGAATACAACTTCTATATATTCAAGTTTTGGGAACAGATTCAACTTCAGGGTATGATACATTTCTTTAGGTGCTATATTGCAGATTACTTTCAAGATTTTTACTGATTTTATTCTCTGATATATTTTTTGTGAATTTGATTATAAAAATAACTGAGAATTAAAAGGGTTTACTCTTTCTCTGTTTTATATAATCTACACTACCTAAAGAATAATAGAATTTGTACATGTATGACACCCATGTGGCATGACACGCTTGTTATGTTTGTGTTTGAAGGTGGAATCTTTTAGGTGCCGTAGTAGGGGTACGCTCCCTGGCTTCCATTTCATCTCTCCCTAAAGCTGTGGGTGACTTTGTCACTGAAACTGTGGCAGAATGCAAGCCTGCTAAAGTCCATGTTGTGACAGGCACACATGACGAAACTGCAGAAATTTTATCTGGCTTGGAAAAAATTGGAATGGTGAAAAAATTACCCAAGTATGAGAACTGGTGAGTAATACGAACACCATTGCTACACTCTTATGGCATGTCTGATGACTGAAGATGATGCAGAGTGATCTTATTGCAAGGGATGCATTAATACGAACCCTAGTATTGGGTATCGGCCCTATATTGGGCTCATGTACCCATACCTATGCCCCAGTACCTACATGCTAAACCTGCTAAATTAATTATGGGACCGTCACAAGTCTGACGTGTTTTTTGTCTAAACACTCTGAAAACTTCCTGTCCACTTTTGCTTTCTTTAATTTCCCTTCTCTTAATGTGTCTCGCTGTGTCTTTTTCAATTCGTCAACTTAAAAAAAAAAAAAAAAAAAAAAAAAACAGACACGAGCGAAGATTAGTGCAGGAAGCTCTAATTTGTGTTTTTGGTGGCATTAACAGATTAGAATGCACTTCAATAAACAAGAAAATGGTTCCATACAGTCACTGTGGGGTATTTTCACACCAGATATTTTCTTTAATATCTGTGTTTTTATAGTCAGCATGCTGCTTTTGCCCTATAAGCTCTTGTGCTCTGCTACTAGCAGGATGAGCTGTTCTGCCTGACAACCGAGCTCTGATTGGTCAGCTTGATATAAACGCATCTGAACAAGGCAGAAATCAGAACTAAAAATGTTACACAGCGTTGCAGTCCATCAGTTTCGGACTCGGTGAGAAGGACGGAAATAATATATCAGTGTTCTTTTTTAAAACTTTGCAACTTTTTCTTCTGTAAAAATTGGACTCGGTTTGAAAAGGCCGTAAGAAGTAACTCATTCAGAGGTGTTCAGCGAGTGAACTAAAAGAGGTGACATTAAGATAACTGCACTAATATACACTAATAAAGTATGCGAGTTCAAGGTAGAGGTGGGACTGCATCAAGGATCGGCCCTGAGTCCCTTCTTATTTGGTCTGGTGATGGACAGACTAACAGATGAGGTCAGACAGGAATCGCCGTGGACTATGATGTTTGCAGACGACATTGTGATCTGTAGTGGGAACAGCTAGAAGAGAACTTGGAGAGGTGGAGGTATAATCTGGAAAGGAGAGGAATGAAAGTCAACTGCAGCAAGACAGAATACATGTGTGTAAATGAAAGGGAGGCAGGTGGAACAGTCAGGCTACAGCGATCAGTGGTCACAAAGGTCCAGGAGTTCAGGTACTTGGGATCAACTGTCCAAGGAAACGGGGAGTGTGGAAAGGAGGCAAAGAAGAAGAGAGTACAGGCAGGATGGAGTGTCAGGAGAGCTGTGTGACAAAAGGGTCACAGCAAAAGTGAAAGGAAAGATTTATAAGAGTAGTGAGACCAGCCTTTTGTATGGCTTAGAGACAGTGGCACTGACAAAGAGACAGGAAGCAGAGCTGGAGGTGGCAGAACTTAAGATGTTGAGGTTCTCTTTCGGAGTGTCCACGATGGACAGGATTAGGAATGAGATCATCAGAGGGACAGCACAGGTTGGAAAATTGGGAGACAAAATTCAAGAGGGAAGACTGAGATGGTTTGGACATGTGCAGAGGAGGGATAGTGGATATATTGGTAGGAGGATGTTGGCGATGGAGCTGCCAGGCAAGAGACTGAGAGGAAGACCAAAGAGGAGTTATATGGTTGTGGTAAATGAAGATATCCAGGGAGTTGGGGTGAGAGTAGAGGATGTGGAGGACAGGGTGAGGTGGAAACGCTTAACTCGCTGTGGTGACCCCTGATAAAGGGAGAAGCCGAAAGAAGAAGAAGAAGAATTAGCATTACTCCTTGATGACTTAACACTACATACATTAGTTATTTCAGTATTGGCAAGAACCAAAAGATAAGTACTCGTATTTGATCTGAAAAAATGGTGTCAGTGCATCCCTACATATTACCTTTGGTGTGTACAATCTTGACTCTTTACTGGCCTAGACAGTGTGGTGCTTGAAAGTTTGTGAACCCTTTCGATTTTTCTATATTTCTGCATAAATAAATACGACCTAAAGCAACAGATTTTCTCACAAGACCTAAAAGTAGATGTAGAGAGCCCAATTAAACAAATGACAATAATAGAAAATTATACAACAAATATTTATTTTACTTTACAAATCAGAATTCATTGTTCCATAAATAATGGCAAGCCGTCCTGCCCCAGATGCAGCAAAACAGGCTCAAACCATGATACTACCACCACCATGTTTCACAGATGGGATTTTTTTTCCTCATAGAAAACATTTTCTATATTCTTATAGAATACATCAATGTAAATTACATTTGAAAAATCATAAATATCGTTTATATTGATCTTGCTAAACTTAATAGAAAGCTTTGAAAGCACTGATTTGATTTTATCAGTACAACAGACATTAAATGCTTCTAGGAGAAATGCTTGACTTGATGTTAAAATGCACTGAATGACAATAATTTTATGGCTTTCAAACAAGTCTTGTGGTAATAATTTATAAATCTATCGTTGCATGAAGCTGGCTTGCCCGTACAGATCCTAAAGATGTGGCTCGGGTGGAGAATAAGACCGTGATAGTGACTAAGCAGCAGAGAGAAACCATTCCAATTCCAAGTAACGGTGTTAAAAGCCAGCTTGGCAACTGGATGAGTGAGGCTGACTTCCAGAAAGCCAGAGAAGACCGCTTTCCTGGCTGCATGACAGGTAAGTGTTTGTGTTACTCTCTATGTGAAATATTCAATGGATTCAAGAATTACTGAGTGGATGCTCTGAACTTGGAGTCCAAACACTGGTCAAGAAACAAGTGTTGACTACAAAGACTGCTGTACCAGTTTCCATCAGCAGTTCTTGGGCTAGCCATGGTAGCCTTCTTAGCTGGAACTTCTTACCTTAAAATAATGACTACAAAACATTTTGTTACAGCTTTTGGCATGCCTAATGCAGCATAATTTGTTGTAAAGTCAAGTCACTTTTTCATGATGTCACTAAACGAGGTGTTCTTTTAGAAACCTTATGGTAACTACGAAAATATTGCCAAACTCAATTATGGAAAAATAATGTTTCGTGTTAATGAAATCCAAGTATATTTGCATTTATGAATCTACCTGCAACTAATATTTAGACATTTTATCAAGTGATGTACAAAGTCTACAAAGCCTACACTACATTTCTTCTTATTGGTGAACAAATTGTCTGTCGTTAATGTTTAAGAGTGATGATACTGATGTTTCTCGTCTCGCCAGGTCGAACGATGTACGTTATTCCCTTCAGCATGGGTCCAGTAAACTCTCCTCTAGCTAAATTTGGTGTTCAGGTGACCGACTCTCCATATGTGGTGGCAAGCATGGGCATTATGACTCGCACAGGCACACCTGTCATGGAAAAACTGGCGCAGGGTGTGGAGTTTGTACGTTGCCAACACTCACTGGGTAGACCACTACCACTAAAAGGTACGAGCAATTTATTACCGACAACCTTTTAACCTTATACACTCATCTGTGCCAGTCAAATGGGCACCATGTGACATATACCCATATGGAAAAAACAAGCTCCCCAAGCAAAAGTTGCATGTGTCCTTTCCAGTCCTAGTGGTAAGGGTAATCTCAAGGTCTACCAATGTCTCATTAGTCAGCTCTTTCACTAACTGGGTGTACAGTCAACCTTGTTCTAGGTGCACATAAAGTTTCCAGACGCACAAGTCAAGACCAGTGTAAAACTATATGTAACAGTGGCTGAGTGACTAGCATACTAGAAAATTAAAGTACAACTACAGTGAAACCCCATTATCTGAATGTACCTTGTTCCTGGAAGTGGCTTGGATTATGAGTATTCAGATAACAAATACTCCATCCCAATATGGAGATAAGCTCTGATGATACAATCCTTTCTTCATTCTACCATCTTCAAAGCCTTTAGTGATATAGCTTAATATAGTGGCTCTTTCGCTTTCTCCCTCTCACTTTTCTTCTCTTTCTTTGATTTACTTGCTTTATTTTGCTCTGTTCTACAATTAAATTCTTATCTTGGTCTTCCCAAGGTTTCTTCCTTATAATGTTTGGGGAGTTTTTCCTTGCCACTGTCGCCTTAAGCTTGCTCAAATTGGGTTTTGCCTTATAACTTAGAAGATCTAAAATTGTAAAGCTTCTTTGAGACAATGCTCCATTGGAAAAAGCGCTATATTTGACTTTATCAGTTGAAAGTACTAATAGGAAAGGAAATTAGCAAATTCCTGAAATAAATGACCCAGAGGGCATTTAATAGTGATGGGCTGAAGAAAAAAATAGATTTTCTTTCTTACATAATGCTGAATCAATCAAATTTTAAACAAATTAGCCTTGTAATTAGATTTAGCAGTATGTCTTTGTCAAAAATGGTGGCTACTCCTCCTCGTGACCATTAAGATGAGGGCTTTGAACGTAACTACATCCAGCTGGGGAGGATTCATTTAAAGCTCAATATTTATCAGGTTTAGTCCAGGCTTCTCTAAGACTAACCACAGCAGTGCGGTGGACTGCAGATGCCAGTGCCCTGTGATCCTTGAGGATTGGCACCACCCCCCTTTTTGTTCTTCCTTCTAATTACTGAAGTACATTATTCACAAGATACTTTTCTGAAGTAAATTTTTGGATGAGTACATTTACTTAAGTAAAAAGTAACAGCACTTTTAACATTTTTGCTACTTTAGAGCTGCTTCACTGGCACAGGGAACAAATATACAAAAAGCTATATTGGAATGTTAAAAAATTAAATTATATTTGGAAAATTATATTTAAAAATCATATTGAAATGGTTCAATAAGATGTTTTGACCTGCCTAATGTGTACATCTGCCCTGCTTTCTAGCTCCATTGGTCAACCAGTGGCCTTGTAATCCAGATAAGGTGTTGATCTCACATCTCCCAGACAGCAGACAAATACTTTCTTTTGGAAGTGGTTATGGTGGAAATTCACTGCTTGGAAAGAAGTGTTTTGCACTTCGCATTGCCTCTCGGATTGCTAAAGATGAGGGCTGGCTGGCTGAACATATGCTGGTGAGAATTTCAAGGAAAACTCTAGTTATTAATATAATTAGTCTTTACTTCCGCAATGCAAAATGACACATGCAAAGACGAATGCTTGCTAAACCACAAGTACATACAAGAAATGAATATAGTGCTGACACACTTTTTGCAACATGTTTGTAACCCATTGTCTGGTTCTTAGATTTTGGGAATCACAAATCCCCAGGGTCAGAAGCGTTATGTTGCAGCAGCTTTTCCAAGTGCTTGTGGAAAAACCAACCTTGCCATGATGAAACCAACACTGCCAGGTTGGAAGGTGGAATGTATAGGAGATGATATTGCCTGGATGAAGTTTGACAGTCAAGGTGAGAGACGAAACTCCCACAAAACCTTCTACAGTTGCTGTTAGCGCTACTTTAATTGTGTATACGCATGTGGCCAATTAAATAGTTTGTTGGATTTTGTGGATGATAAATGTTGTATATGTGTTTATTCCACAGGTCAACTTAGAGCTATTAACCCTGAGAATGGATTTTTTGGTGTGGCACCTGGCACCTCTCTGAAAACCAACCCTCATGCAATGGAAACTATATCCCAGAACACAATATTCACAAATGTGGGAGAGACCAGTGATGGAGGAGTTTGGTGGGAAGGTCTTGAACCCCCCACATCTGGGATAACTCTTACAGACTGGCATGGACAGCCCTGGAAGCCTGGTAAATTTATTAAATTTAATTTTACACAAACCTTATTAACCTCTTAACCTGATTTTAGTAGTTTCAGCAGCCTCCTTAGATGTTTTCTCTGCTTGAATCATGCCAATAATTTGACCCTTCTGAAACAGATGAACATCTTTTCCACGACCACAGGATGTCTTTGGACATGGTTGTTTAACAAATGAGAAGCTACTCACTGCATCAGTTAGGGTTAAAGAACTTTTTGCCAGCTGAAACATAATCACCAATGCAGTCATTATCCAATGGGAGGCTCTTACCTGTTTGCTTAGTTAAATCCAGGTGGTGACCTTATTTTGGCCAGGCAGTGTATTTAATGTTATTTGACATTGTACAGTAGTCCATGTGCCACTGTGTTAAGGTTGTGTACTTTTAATTAGCCAGATAAAACAAAAACTTAAGAGAACTGAAAAAGCATTGAGCAGACCATTTTTGCTCATGTTTTTTTTTATTCAGAAACATTAATATTCATAGTTTTTCCCCCATACAGGTCATAATAAATGCATTAACAAATACATTTTCATGATAATGGTCACATCCTTGCCTGATTCATCTACAACTGAAATGTTTACTTGTGATGTAGTCTATACTGCATCATAGTGGAGCCTATTACACATTAACAGTTAACCTGCAATTAGCCAAAATCATTAACACAAAGCTTATTTTATAACAAAGTGTTGAAAAATCTAATGTAATTTAGTGAATAATGGACTGAAAGTGAAATGTAAAAGCAAAACACTTACTCTATTGGTGAACTCTAGTGCTAGCTGGTCAGTATGAAAGCCATGAGGATTCAGTTTTCCTTTTGGTTGGCTGTCATTACTAACCATTTTAGGACCCATGGAGACTTATTTGCAATTAGAATACAGTACTGTAGATGTAAAAATAAAGAAAAACGCAATAAACACGGAGGTCTTCATTGGGCAAGGGCTATTGTGAATCTGAATCATTTTTATAATAAATTGTGAATCAAGTTTCAACAAAATGAGTCGCACGGCTCTGCTCATACAAATTTAAGAAAGTGCGTCGAGTACCGACCAAACAAGAACTAAGACAAACTGTTGTAGTCAAAATGCATTGAACCGAATTTGATTCGAGTTCCCGAGGTGGTCGGAAACCGAGGTACCACTGTATTTATTGTGGAATAATGATGTACACTTGCAAAAATGTCAACTAGTTGAGGTGTTGACTTGTTGCAGGCTCTTGTTGGCCTTTGAATTTGAAATTAATTGCAATATTTTGAGGCCCACCGGTCATATTTGTCCCAGCATGCCCAACAGGGTCAGTGAAAAACAATGTTGCTCTCCATTAACTTCTTGGAATGCATCATGAACATTAAACAGTAATGTATAAAGCATTACGGAAACTGAGGAAAATTCTCTCTGCTCTTCAGGTTCTTCTACACTGTGTGCCCACCCCAATTCCAGGTTCTGTGCCCCTGCAGCCCAGTGTCCCATCATGGACCCTCTGTGGGAGAGTGATGAGGGAGTGCCTATTGATGCAATCATATTTGGTGGCAGAAGACCAGAGGGTGATTACCATGGAGTGAAATTTTAATGGATGTTTTTTTTCCTTTAATAACATCAGCCTGTTTTGCCTTGATTCGCAGGAGTGCCTTTGGTATATGAATCCTTTAACTGGCGCCATGGAGTATTTGTGGGGGCTGCCATGAGATCAGAATCTACAGCAGCTGCAGAACATAAGGGTATTCTATTATGGATGACAGCATTACATATGGTAATTTACCCTATGTGTATATGTTTCAATGAAGCAACTTTCTTTTTTTGGCACTCTCAGGTAAGGTGGTCATGCATGATCCCTTTGCTATGCGTCCTTTCTTTGGCTACAACTTTGGTGACTACCTGAGCCACTGGCTGAGCATGGAGACGCGCAAGGAACCAACCAAGCTCCCCAAGATCTTTCATGTTAACTGGTTCAGGAGAGATCAGAAGACCAACTCCTTTCTGTGGCCCGGTTTTGGAGAGAATTCCCGAGTACTTGAGTGGATCTTCTCCCGGTGCGGCCGCACTACAGAAGACGAAGCTGCCAGAAAGAGTATTATAGGATGGCTGCCTCAAGAGGGTGCCATCAACACAGGAGGTCTGCAACAGAAAGTCGATATGGATGCACTGTTTGATGTTCCAAAAGGTTTCTGGCAAAAGGAGGCACAAGAGATAAGAGCCTATTTTACCCAGCAGTTGGGGTCGGACCTGCCTGAGAAAATAGCTGAGGAGCTGAGAGCACTGGAGCAGAGAGTCAAGAATTAAGGGTTGGGAGGGGCGGTGATTTGGTTTACAAAATCTTAAAATACTACCATAAAGGTTTGGGAAAGAAGTTGAGTAAGTCAAAATGACCAATGTGTTTTTTAATACTGTTTTAATACTTAAAAACATACAGATATGTATAACGAAATCAGGTATCATGATAGTTACTAAATGTAACTCAGTCCATGCCATAGTGCCTTGATGGCTTGCAGTACATGTAGGAAGTTTCTGCCACATTTAGGAGACCAAAGGATATAGACCAATATAATTAAGAGGGATATCACGTAAATGTTTTTACTTAACATGACTGAACGACTTTTTTATTTCTATGTTTATACCAGGATTGGGTATAAACAAAGAAATGGTGATAAAAGACTTAGTTTTACTGAAAATGGGTCACTACAGATGGGGATCGTGTCATGGATGCACCAACAGTGTTTTAAACCACAAACAAAAAAGTTCTACATGCTGGTGATAAATGATGTTGACTCAGAATTTATTTATGAAGGTAAACTAGTCTTTATTTTCTTCAGTGTTGATTAAATGCGTATATATGAAGACATTTTGAAATACCTCCTTTTCTCTAATAAAAAAAACATCTGAAAGTTCTTTGTATTGCCAAAATATATTGCAGTCTGACAGATTTTTAGTAGTGAAGAACATTTATGAAATTTAGCAGACATCCTTATCCAGAGCGATTTACAACTGATACAGTCTTACAGTCCAAGCAATTGTGGGTTAAGGGTCTTGCTCAAGGACCCAACAGTGGAAGCTGACAGAGGTGGGATTGGAACCCTGGACCTTCAAGTCCACAGCCCAGTACCTTAATGGCTGGCCAACACAGACCCACCCAAGTAAAAATTTCGTGATACATTCCTACATAACCATACACACAGTAGCCCTTCTATCGACTTACGGGATAGCCTTCATTGCCCTTGTGTATCAGTGAGCCTTGGTCCGTACCTCTTTGAACCACTATTGTAGGTACTCACCACTGCTGACTGGGAACACCCCACAAGCCCAAACACAAACTTTGGAGATGCTCAAAGTCACTCAGGTCATTACATCCACCCATTTCTTCAACACGTCACTTACGAGAAACATCTGCCTGCTTTGTCTACTATCCCAGACCTTAACATCTGCAATGATCACCATGTCAAACATGCCCGAACACAGGATTTCCCAGCAAGTCGCTCTTCTTTGAACAGTTTGGTTTGTCTGCTTCTCAAACATGCAAGCATGCCATCATTTCCCCAGGTAAACAGCACAAGCGTGCCTGGCCATTCACCTGATGTACAATTAAACAGGACTTAAACACTTATCCCCATAGTGCCCTCAGTTCTACACTGTCACAGTATACACAAGTATACACATCAAAGAAGACATTAAGGGCAAGAATGGATCAAAAGCAGAAATGCAGTGGCATATTATGCTTTAATTTTTGCAAAAAGCAATGTCATTTTGTCAACATGTTTTTAATGCAGTGCAAGTACAAGGCACAATGATTTTAATAAAATATTACTTATTTATAGTATAAATATGTAAAATGTAATTATTAATTATTTAATACCTTTATGAAAGGGTATGGAGCTGGATGGTAAATACAGTCATAAAATGAAGTACATTATCAGTCTTGAATTGTGTTCTATTCAAGCATTATTAACCAGAATATCATGACAAATACCTTTACTACGATATGAATGTGATCCTCCAGTTGATTTTCTTTATGATTTGTCCAAAATTTAAAGAATTTGACAGAAAGCATCCCCTGGAGTTCAGCATGGCCAGTAATGGGCATTTGGTCAATAGATAAAATATAAGATGTTGGCCAAAATGTCTGTTATTATAGGATTGTACCCCCTGCCGTTCATAAAGATTAAAGCAAACGTCCAACCAGCAAGTTGAAAGCATCGGGACATTAAGAGGGAAATGAAATCTGACATCAGATGTTTAATGAACTGCACTGTTCATATTCAAGCCCATATTTCAGACATCATATAAGATGTTTGTTCTATAATCAACAGGCAGGGAAATAATGGGCTTTACTTATAGTTGTAGTTTTAATATATCATGTTCCATGAAAATTGACCCAGAAAAGTGGCTGCATTGTTCCTTGACTGTAGTACAATGGTACCTGTAATACAGGATTTTCTGGGGGTCTGGAATGGATTCATTCAATTTACATTTATTCCTTATGGGAAGAATTTGCTCGGTACTCAACAAGCCTTCTGGAACAAAGCAAATTTTTCCCATAAGGAATCATGTAACTTGAATTAATCCGTTCCAGACCCACAGAAAATCCACACTGTATAAGGCATTATATGCATTAATAGAGTTGTATTGTGCAGGTACTCCCCGATATACGATGGGGATATGTTCCAACGAATTCATCACAAGTTAACTATAATGTCAACTGAGAGTTTAATGCGTGTTTGTATATCATAGCGGAGATGAGGCTGACGTTGGCTTCTTATTCGCATTTTCCGGTCCACCTTAAATGACTACAGTGATATTATGGCCCCTGTAGAGGATGATGCAGCCTCATGATAAGTAATGATAAGTAAGTTAATGTTTAAAACACTTATATTAACCTACAGATGGCCAAAATCATTAACAAAACACTTATTTTATAAAAGTGTTGAAAAATCTCATGTCATTTAGTGAGTAATGGATTGAAAGTGAAAAGTAAAAGCAAAACACTTACTCTATTGGTGAACTCTGGGCGCTAGCACAGCTGCTAAGCTAACTGCAGCATTCAATTCCCCTTTTGCTTTCAATTGACTCTTATAAACTAACTTTTGCAGGACCCATGGAGACGTATTTGCACTAAGAATGCAGTACTGTAGATGTAAAAATAAAGAAAAACAAACACAGACAAATCATTCATTCATTCATTACGAGAAAACTATTCTAGATATTTGATTTTACGTTTTAGAACTAATAATAGAAGCAGGGAGGAGTAATCATAATATTCTTACAATTATATAATGAAATCAGCGATGTCCTGGCTGTATCTGAGATGCTTTCACTTGTCTATTTTGTAAAAGGATGCAGAGGGATGTAACAGATTAACCCTTGTTTCAGGATCAGTGACATTATGGGGCGGCAGCGCCTCCCCCAGGTCCTAGTGCGTCATCCATTACATTGAGAATATTGATACGGATAGCACAGTTGTATACAAGAGAATACACAAGAAAAAATATTAACGATTTTAAGTAATAATGCATGTTTCTTTGGGGGGGCCAGAGAACAGTTCTTGGTGGCTATAGCCCCCCCCAAAACAGGTGTAACGACGTCAATGAGTGGAGTTAAATTCAAAAGTTTGTAAACAATATAATACTCAAAAGACAGATACTCCCCAGGAAAAAATGTACTGTGACATTTGACAGTAAAACCATGAAGTGGCCAAATTACCACCAAAATTCATAGTACAACTGTGAAATAATTCATGGTAAGTTCACAGTCCACCAAGTTTACAGTTGTACTATGAAATTTGACAGTAGAACCATGAAGTGGCCAAATTACCATCAAAAATTCATAGTAGAACTGTGAACTTCATGGTCAAACTGTGAAAGTTCACATTAAAACTGTCAAGCAATTCACAGTTTTACTATGAAAATTCACAGTACATTTTTTCCTGGGTCCAAAAGCATACACATATATACAGTATATATACAGTAGTTAGTGTCCACCCTTGGCAATACGTAAATATCTTTTTTACATTTCCCATGAATTATTTAAGTCGAAATAACGCAAAATGAAACATCTATTAACCAGTTACGGAACAGTATTCGTGTTTGAATGTGCAATACACAGCTGTGGCGGTTCTAGACCATTTCAGTTGGAGGGCAATTTGTCGCCGTGTGTTCACAGAAGTGAAGAAATCCACGCCTAATTGAGGTGGGCCGTAGGGGGGGTAAATACTCTACTCAGTAACATTAGCAGGACAGCAGTGGTGCCTTTTAGTTCACAGCTTAGCAAAAACACTCCATTAGCTCATGAAATAATGTCAGTATTAACACGCTTACCTTTGAGTGAGTTTCAGGATGACATGCCTGCAGGTGTCGTTTCAGGTTTGTTGTATTTTTACCATTGGTTTACGAACAGTCTCGTCTGCCTTGGTATCAATTGGCAAAGAAGTCCATATACCGACTCTCCTCTTTCTCCCAGGTGTTGACATTGTCGAGTTAATTTCAGAGAAACAGTACAGAACCTACTCGAACGGTCTTCCCGGGGTTAGATCAAATGTTACAGGATTACTAATTGGATCGCTCGTCCCGCCTCCCCACTATGCTAAGGTAGTTATGATTGGATCTCTTCCCAACTTGTCCCGACCTTCAATAAAGCTCAACCATTTCTGATTGGATGTCGTATCTGCCACTTACTTTAATTTAGGCAGGGTCTCGTTTTCATCAGAGGAAAAAAAAAAAGTCGTCTGGTAGTCTAGCGGGTAAGGCACTGGGCTATGGACCAAAAGGTCCAGGGTTCAAATCCCACTGCTGCCACTGTTGGGTCCTTGAGCAACCCACAGTTGCTTGGATTGTACCAATTGCAAGTTGCTCTGGATAAGGGCGTCTGCTAAATGCTGTAAATGCTCTATAGATTGTCGTGCATGAAAACCCCATCTCAAAGCAGCCATGCCACAGTCGAGATCACATTTATGGCACATTCTGATGGTCGATGTGACCGTTACCTGCAGCTACTTACACATAACTGCATGTACTGTACTGTCTCAGGAGAAACACAGAGTGTATTAACATAGTTACAATGTTCTCTTCATTAGAATGCACAAAATAACTTTGCTCATCTTATTTGAGCGCTTGAAATTCTGGAAAAATCATAACTAACTCCCACACGCCTGGCAAGTTTGAGTAAGTCATTACAGGTAACTACATCCAAGTCTACAACCAACAGAATCAATCTATCTGTCTATTAATATTATTCATTGGCATAGAATTCATATTGCAGTAGGGTGATTCTTCAGTGGAGGTGCTCATTCCTAGCTTACATTTTGAAAAATAAAATGTGTAATAATTTTGTTTTCATTATTTAAAGATACTGATTAAATGCTTTAAAGACTTTATGATGATTCATTAAATATTACATATTAACAATTTGTAAATAGCTAATCATTTGTGTGTTGGTAATGACCTGTTGCACTAATGACAATTTACACTTTTTTCAGAAAAAATCTGGTCAGTCATGGATTTGCTAAAGCTAGCCAACAGCTAGTATAAGATGCACTTTCAATAAATATAATGGGAGTATTTCGGGGTTTTTTGCGTAAAGTAGTGCTGTACCGACTTGTGTGGTAATGAAACCGAATAAAAATACCCTATGAACAGAGACCAGTAGCCCAGTGGATAAGGTAATGGACTATGGACCAGAAGGTCCAGGGTTCAAATCCCACCTCTGCCAAGCTGCCACTGTTGGGTCCTTGAGCAAAACCCTTACCCCACAATTGCTTGGATTGGATAAGAGCGTCTGCTAAATGCTGTAAATGTAAATGTACATTTCAAGACACCAAAATGTCACTCTTCTCTCATGGTTGACAGCGCTCCCCTGTCACTCTTTGTTTCCACGGTTGTGACATAAACAAGTGTTCTAATAATTCGCTATAGAAATCAGACTTGCAGTAATAACTAATATTGTACATGATAACGGATTGTTCAAAAAGTATGCAGAAGTTGTATAGATATGAACACAATTATTACACTGTCTTTTTAAGTTATTATAAAAACACACTGTGATTTTTTTGAAGAATCGATCACTTTTGATCATTTTATCGTCGCACAGAAATTTTAAGTCTGTGTTGGGGACAAAGCCAAAGTATCAAAGTACTGATGTTTATACATTTCCAAAAAAATAGAACTCAATGATTTTGATGCAGAAGTTTTTTTGTGCTGCAATACATTACTGTTGTGATACCTCAGCTATGAATTTATAACATGGGGTTGGGACTGTGGTAGTCTAGTGGTTAAGGTACTGGACTATGGACCAGAAGGTCCAGGGTTCAAATCCCACCTCTGCCAAGCTGCCACTGAGCAACTTAACCCACTTAACCCACAATTGGATTGCAAGTCGCTCTGCATAGGGGCATCTGCTAAATGCTGTAAATGTCAAATGTAAAAGTTCCCCGAATTGAAGGATCACCTCATAACAATAAAGAATTGGAAATACAATGAATGGAATTGTGTTGACTGCAGATAACTGCACTGGTACCTCGGAACACCTACATTATGTGTCCTGATGTGACTGAAATGATTACCCTCTTAGAAAGAGCATTACAGAAAATTGTCTATTATTTTGACAGACATTTTACTGAAATATGTAGCAACTTGAAATAGCTGTTAAATTATTCTACACTTATTTTCTTAACTGTTGTAGCCTGGCCAATCAAAACATACCACTATTATACAAGGTAATTTCTTTATTATGTAAAGATGAGCAATAGGAACACTGGATTATCTTATCAGTGCAGTCCCTCAATCCACTGGGCATTGTGATTTAAGACCCGACATGATATATTTATCTTTCTTTCAGTGTATATGTATCTGTAATGTGGGTGGGGTTTATTTCTCAGTAGATAACTGCTTTACAGTCTCCTCTGGGCTTCTTAATCTTGTCATAGTTCTTGCTGACAACATCAAACAACATAGCCTGGATTTTACAAAAGAGAAAGGAAAAATTAAGTCTAACAATAAACAATGATGGTGTTATTAGCATTGATTAACTTGTGGACATTCAGCTTTCACTCTATACTAGGCAAAGAATACAACTGCAACGGTAAACACACACTCCTGCTGATACGTGTACACTCACATATGTGTTGCGGATCTCCAGAACCACAATGCGTAGCTCACAGAACTGCTGCTGATCCAACTCATGAACCAGCTGTCTGTAATCTCCCTGGATTAACATAACAACAATGGTGTAATATCAATATATAGTAAAAAAATAACTTTAATCATGTTATATAAAACAAAAACTTTAAATTAATGCAAGTATTTCCTATGTTTCAATTAGAAAATAGGTAACATTTGTTCATTTTAATATATGCCATTATTTTATATCTCACATTTGTTGAACAGAATTTCTATAAAAAGCAAAATATGTAATTTTATGGTATCCTGACCACATGTGGTTGTTTGGAAGCCTTGGCTACAGCATCTCCCCTCTCGTTGTAATATCTAAACACAAACATTACAACATTACACTCAGGGCATTATGTCACACTAAGCCATATACATTCTTCTTATACATAAAAAGTTCTTATAGAAATAATCATAAAGCTATGGAAACCATCTTTAAAAATCACATTTACAAAAGAGCCAACCACAGAACTGTAACAGTGCGCCACTTACTTAGTGATCTGTGTCTGGAATCCTTCGATCTTCGTGCGGGTATTGGTAAGCAGTTCAAATACTTTCTCCTAAAGAATAACAACACATTTAAAACACAAGTCAAACTTGTCTCGCATGAATACAGTGCAGAAATGCCAATCCATTAAAACAGATATGATTATTATGAAATGAAAAATAACAATGGGATCAAATATCACATCAGGTGGATGTGCCGGCTCACCTGTACAGCCACTCCAAAGTTGTTCCCATCCTCAATTTTAGGGATCTGGAGCTGTAGCCATATTGACACCTTGCGTAGTGGTGTTAGATAAACAAATAGATTGGAACTTTAGTCATAAAACTAAATACTAAATTACAGCTTGGTACAAATCAATACATAGTTTTAATACATTTCCATACTGTGGTGCCTCGGATCTCAAAGTTAATTTGTTGCAGATCGTTGAGAACTGAAAGCGATGAGTACCGAGCAAATTTTTCCCATAAGGAATCATGTAAGTTGAATTAATCCGTTCCAGACCCCCAGAAAATCCACACTGGATAAGGCATTATATGCATTAATGGAGTTGTATTATACAGGTGATCCCTGATGTATGATGGGGATATGTTCCGACAAATCCATCATAAGTTAAATGTAACATGAACTGAGGAGTTTAACGAGTGTATGGTAGAGCAGTCTATACTGCATCATAGAGGAGATATGGAAAGGATACCATGATAAGTAATAATAAGTAAGTTAATGTTTAAAACACTTACATTAACCTACATTTAGCCCAAATCATTAACAAAAAGCTTGTTCTTGTTGAGAAATCTCATGTAATTTAGTAAGTAATGGATTGTTAGTGAAAAGTAAAAGCGCTTTGCTTACTTACTCTATTGATGAACTCTGTGCGCTAGCATAGCTGCTATGCTAACTGCAGCCTGTGGTCTGAAGCATTCAATTCCTGTTTTGCTTTCGGTTGGCTCTTATAAACTAACCCTTTTAGGACAGACTTACTTGTACTAACAATAGAGTACTGAAGATGCAATAAAACACAACAGCAGAGATCTTCTGAGGGCTATTGTGAATCTGAATCACCGTGTACTGAATCGTGACTCGTGAATCATGAACCAAGTCGCGCAGCTCGACTCATACAAGTTTAAGCAAGGACACCGAGTACACATGAAACAAAGACAAATTTCTCTAGTCAAATGTGTCGAGAACCGAATTGGTTCCAAGATGATCGAGAAACGAGGTACCACTGTGCCAATATTTGTCAAACTATTAATATTGAATGAAATAGTTTAAATCACATTTTAGACCAAGTTGAAACAATGTCTTACTGTATTCAGTTTTTCCTTCAGTATCTGAATCAGGGGCTTTATCTCTTTGATGAGCTTCTCTATTTTTTCGTTGCTGGCTATGGGACCACATGGAGGACCACCTGGATAAAGAAATGCTCATTTGTAATTTGATCATACCTATACGGTCATTGCTATATACAGTGGTGCTTGAAAGTTTGTGAACCCTTTACAATTTTCTATATTTCTGCATAAATGTGACTACTAAAATGTAACATTGGACCATTTTCCTCAATAAACAAATGACCAAGTATAACATTTTTGTCTCATTTGTTTAACTGGGTTCTCTTTATCTACTTTTAGGACCTGTGTGAAAATCTGATGATGTTTTAGGTCATATTTATTCAGAAATATAGAAAATTCTAAAGGATTCACAAACTTTCAAGCATCACTGTAGTTTGTGCATTTGACTTGGACTTTGAAAAAAAGGATCCAGTTCAACTAAACATCATTATGTAAATGCCTTGGGCTCATAGCACAACTTACTTTCCTCTTCATCTTTATCTCCGTCACTGCTTTTCTTTCCTTCCTTTGCCTGTTTCTGTAAATGGAAGGCATGTGTGTAAAAAGTTCAATTAATCTAGAATCCTGTAATCATCTCTGTTGTGTAAATGTAATTACCTCCTCTTTCTTCTTTCTCTTCAGCTCCTCTTTGACAGGATCTGGGATAGGGATGTCCAGGGGAGCTCGGAGTTCAGTCAGTGACTCCACAACCAGGGACTAACAAAAGCAAACACCTTAAGAACATAGGACAAACTACCAAGATCTACACTCCAAGGGCACAAAAATGGGCCAAACCCAAAACTGCAAAATCAGTGTTGTTGCAGTCAATGGTAATGGCCTGAAGATCAAATGTTCTAGAAGGTTCAAAGCTGGACTCTATAACCAGGCCAAAAGTTGAGACGGGTGGACTGTGGCAGATTACAAACTAACGAATAACCTTTTAAGGCAAACAGTATTTTGGAAGATTTTGAACACCCAGCCATGTCTTTGAGTTTTATATCAACCATTTAAAATCGTTGATATGATAACAGTTCACTGAAGCCAAGAGCAGTGACTAGAAAATGGTGGCCCAGGTCTCAGTACTGCATTTTCATAGTTCTTGCCAATTTTCTGACCAATGATTTATTGTCAGGACCATTAAAAGCTTATATTTTGCCATTTTAGCCTTGGCCAACTTCTTTGCCCAGGAGTGTACATACTCAACACTGAACACAATACCCGTAACAGGTTATCCATCTCTGCAATCATCTGGGGGAAGAAAACTGAGACAAGCTGTTCCGCCTATAAGAGAACAGAAGTGTCCACTTACTGAGTGTGTAATATAATTATGGTATAGTATGCAAAGCAAAACCCAATGATGCCAATACCTCGGTTGTGAGTTTCTTTGTAAATTCATCGACCTGTAAAATGAATAACAAGGGTATCTCATGTGTGATGACTGATGCATTGAAAGACTAAGCAGCTCTGCTATAAAAGCCTAAGTCATTGCAGGCGTCGAGTGGAGTTACGTGGCCTGGAATCACAAACGAAGACTTACCTTCTTTTTCGACGATGGGCTCATGTCTAAGGAACTCATGGTTTCGGATGTTTTGTTTTCTGTGTTGCTGCAATTTCTTTTCAGTAAATAGTGTGTCGATTTGTAATCAGACACAAACAAATGCAATTATTTCTGAAGAAAAGATCAGAACCGTCGCAGCTGCAGCTAAGAGTGAAAGCGAAAGTGAACTAACGACTGCTCATGGGTAAATCCCACTACAACCGTGCAGGGGAAGGACCTTCATCTTTAAGGCACATTTGCGAACTGGCGCAGCAACTTCTAACCAAGTGCCTTTGGCAACTCTGACATTATACCGAAGTTTCAAATGGACGTTGGTCCAATGTCGTATTTTATGTGGTTACGTTGGTCCTCTCTTTCCAACGTTGACCAGGCACTGGTAAGATTGGTACAGTCGAATTTAGCTATGCGCCTATTTCCGATGTTACGCCGAAATCTGTTTCCACCGTAACTTGTTACCACTAGAAGCTAAGTTATTCAATTAAACAAGGGGACGTGCATTCAGCTCGCTACCGACTCTCTCCTATCATTCTGTAACCACTAACCAGCCTCGCCACACAGCAATAAATGACTTAGTTTACATTAGACTACTACTGTATAACTACTAGCTAATAACTACTAGCTGCTACAGTACTGGGCAGAAAATATGGGCCAAAACCCAAACTTGCAACACAAATGTTGCAAAGAAATTGCTTCGAACAGTTCAAATCAAGTTAGATTTATTTATTCAGCACAGCTGAAACACAAGCTTGGAGAGAAAAGAGAAAATGTAGTTAGTTATTGTTAAGAGCACAGAGTCTATTAACAACCACTGATGCTGAGCAAACAGTTGACGAGTAGTAGAGAAAATGTTTCCCAGTTACTTTGTGTTTAATGTGAGACCAAATATTCTCAACAGGGTTCACATCTGGATTCCAACCAGGCCATAACATGAGCCAGGTGGACTAACAATAAATCTTCTACATAGGCCATACCCCAGTGCACTAGACAAATGCCCACAAGCACTAGACAGAATCATACACATTACAAATGATTACAGATGTGTTATTCCACAAGTTTCCATTCACTTCTGAATGGCAGCCATCATGTCAACTGTGTCAAACTATGGAAGGTTTCTTTTGCTGATCTCTCAATCAACTTTTAGATTCCCGAAGTGAACAGTTGTGTCGGATTAGACAGCTGGAACATGGCCATCTAATGGTTCATCTAACATGCACTCTCAGTTGAAAAAATTGGCAGTTGGTGGTTTTCAAAATTGGGAAGAACATGGGTCATTTCAGCATGAGGACACTCGCTGTCCCTATACCATTTAAATGGATCAAGCATACATGCATAATGTGCAATTTCACACAAAGTATCCAAGACATTAAGTGACATTTATCTGTATTGATTATCTTTTGTAATGTTCAATAAAGTTGTAAGCAGAGGTGAGTAGTAACTTGCTAGATTTACTCTGGGTAATTTCTTAGTTTTCCTTAGGAAACTTTAGTCCTAATTTAGTAAATTCATAAAGCAAATACAGTGGTAGCTCGGTTCTCATCGATAATTTGTTCCAGACATGTTGTCGAGAACCGAAAACAATGAGTACCAAGCTAAATTTTCCCATAACAAATAATGTACTTCAATATTAATCCGTTCCAAAATCCCAGAAAATCCACACTGTATAAGTGTATTATATGCATCAATGGAGCTGTATTGTACAGGTGCTCTCTGATTTATGATTTAATGAGTGGTTGGTGTATTATAGCAGAGAGGAGGCTTAAATTAGGCTTCTTATTTGCCAGCTTCTTATAAGCATTTTCTGGTCCACCTTAAGTGACTGCAGTTATATTATTGTGCCTGTAAATAAAGATTCAGCCTCATAAGTAATTTAAGTAATTCCTTTACTTTGCTTTCGGTTGGCTCTTATAAACTAACCTTATTCGGATCCATGGGGACTTATTTGCTCTAAGAATACAGTACTGTAGATACAAATAAAGATAAAAAGAAAGAAAAACACGATAAACATAGCAGAGATTTTCTCTGAGCAAGGCTGTTGTGTGAGTTGTTTCAGCCGAAACTTGATCAAGGTTATTATACACAGACACAGTGTTATTTTAATTTATATCTGCTTTATTTTAACTTTCAGGCACTGAAAACTCAGGAAATGGGGATGAAGTGAATCATTGGAGAAGGATCCACCTCAGCATGAGTATTAGTGGGTGGAGTTTGTTGTTGTTGTTTATTGTTATTGGATGTTGCTGGTTGTTGTTTGCTGCTGCTGTTGTTGATTGTTGATTGAGAAGGATCCACCTTGCTGTTGTTGTTTGTTTGTTGTTGTTGTTGGAGGTTTTTTTTGTTGGTTGAGGTACAGTGATGCTTGAAAGTTTAGAATTTTCTATAATTCTGCATACATATGATCTAAAACATCATCAGATTTTCACACAAGTCCCAGTTAAACAAATGAGACAAAAATATTATACTTGGCCATTTATTTATTGAGGAAATTGATCCAATATTACATATTAGTGAGTGGCAAAAGTATGTGACCCTCTAGGATTAGCAGTTCATTTTGAAGGTGAAATTAGAGTCAGGTGTTTTGTTTTCAATCAATGGGATGACGGTCAGGTGTGAGTGGGCACCCTGTTTTATTTTAAAGAACAGGGATCTATCAAAGTCTGCTCTTTCACAACACGTTTGTGGAAGTGTATCCTGGCACGAACAAAGGAGATTTCTGAGGACCCTCAGAAAAAGAGTTGTTGATGCTCAAGTCCTGACCTTAATCCAATGAAAATGTTGTTGGAAGGACCTGAAGCCGAGCAGTTAATGGGAGGCACCAACATCCCAGAGCTGAAGCTGTTCTGTACGGAGGAATGGGCTAAAATTCCTCCCAAGCCGGTGTGTGCAGGGACTGATCAACACAGCTACAGGAAACGTTTAGTTGCAGTTATTGCTGCACAGGGGGGGTCACACCAGATACTGAAAGCAAAGGTTCACATACTTTTGCCACTCACTAATATGTAATATTGGATCAGTTTTTCCCCTCAATAAATAAATGACCAAGTATAATATTTTTGTCTCATTTGTTTAACTGGGTTCTCTTTGTCTACTTTTAGGACTTGTGTGAAAACCTGATGATGTTTTAGGTCATATTTATGCAGAAATATAGAAAACTCTAAAGGGTTCACAAACTTTCAAGCACCACTGTAGTTGTTCTTTGAGGTGGCTGTTCTTCTTAAGGTGTACCAACACTAGGCAATTTGAACCCCGCTCGGGCACGTTTGGTACCTGAGCGCGGTTCATTTGGCTAGTGTGAGTGCTCCGAATCGTGCCAGGTCGCGATTCATGAATCGCATTTGGGCGCGCTGGAAAGAGGTGGGCCAGAGTGCGCCCGGGCGCGATTGACGATGAGGATGACGTCGATTGTGTAACTGTTTCATTACACAAACATAGCGCCAAAGGTTCACTGTGGTCTGCAGCTGAGGTGAATTGTTTACTTGAGATTTCGGCTGATTAAAGCAAAACGATTCAATTAGACTAGAAACAAATTAGTCAGCACATTTAGTCCTCTGTGCTGTGTGAGCCCGTCTTATCCGTGCAGCACAGCACAAGCAGCCAAAATCAGTGCGCTGCAAAATCAATGCATTAGATGAATTAGACGTGCATAAGACGTATTAGAGCTGTGTCAGCGTGCCCAAAGTGAAACGCCCTTAAAAAGCCACACAAGTCTAAGCATAAAGTCCACTGTGCTGTGCGACCCTGTCTTGCCAAAATGCAGTGCGCTGTATAGTCAATGCACATATTAGGTTATAATGCGTATTAAGGCTGTGTGTCAGCGCGTACGAAAGGAAACCAAAGAAAAGCACAAAAGTTTGTGTTTACCCGATCTCACATTTAGAACCATGAAGTGTGCTGAGCGCGTATCGTGATGACCAAAGCGTGTTTCGGTGAACCTAGTGTGAGCAGAAGCCAGGGCACGAATGGGGAGGGGGGACAAACGCGATCCTGTGCAGCTCAGTGTGAGTACACCCTTAGAAGTGGCTGTTGTTTTTTGAGGTACAATGAGGCAAAAAAGTATTTAGTCAGCCACTGATTGTTCTCCTACTTAGAAAGATGAGAGAGGTCTGTTAATGCATCATAGCTACACTTCAACTATGAGAGACATAATAACAAAAAAATATCCAGGAAATCACATTGTAGGATGTTTAAAGAATTGAATTGTAAATTACGGTGGAAAATAAGTATTTGGTCAATAACAGAAGTTCAACACAATACTTTGTAACATAACCTTTGTTGGCAATGACAGAGGTCAAATGTTTCCTGTAAATCTTCACCAGGTTTGCACACGCTGTAGCTGGTATTTTGGCCCATTCCTCCATGCAGATCTCCTCTAGAGCAGTGATGTTTTGGGGCAACACAGACTTTCAACTCCCTCCACAAATTTTCTATGGGGTTGAGGTCTGGAGACTGGCTAGGCCACTCCAGGGCCTTGAAATGTTTTTTTGCGGAGCCACTCCTTCGTTGCCCGAGCGATGTGTTTGGGATCATTGTCATGCTGGAAGACCCAGCCACGTTCCATCTTCAATGCTCTCACTGATGGAAGGAGGTTATGGTTTAAAATCTCACGATACATGGCCCCGTTCATTCTTCCCTTAACACGGATCAGTCGTCCTGTCCCCTCTGCAGAAAAACAGCCCCAAAGCATGATGTTTCCACCCCCATGCTTCACAGTAGGTATGGTGTTCTGGGGATGCAACTCAGCATTCTTCTTTCTCCAAACACACTTTTTTTCAAAAAACATTTTTATCAGAAAAGATAGTTCTGATATTATACCACATGATATTCTCCCAATCCTCTTCTGGATCATCCATATGCTCTCTGGCAAACTTCAGACGGGCCTGGACATGTACTGGCTTAAGCAGGGGGACACGCCTGGCACTGCAGGATCTGAGTCCCTCTCGGCGTAGTGTGTTACTGATGGTAGCCTTTGTTACTTTGGTCCCAGCTCTCTGCAGGTCATTCATCAGGTCCCTCAGTGTAGTTCTAGGATTTTTTGCACATCGTTGTCATGATCATTTTGACCCCACAAGATGAGATCTTGCGTGGATCAAAGGAGATGATCAATGGTCATACAAGTCTTCCATTTTCTTACAATTGCTCCCACAGTTGATTTATTCACACCAACCTGCCTGCCTATTGTAGATTCACTCTTCGCAGCCTGGTGCAGGTCTACAATTTTCATACTGGTGTCCTTTGACAGCTCTTTGGTCTTGGCCATGTTCTGAGTTTGGAGAAGAAGAAGTTACAGGTCTGTGAGAGCCAGAAATCTTGCTTGTTTGTGGGTGACCAAATACTTATTTTCCACCATGATTTACAATTAAATTCTTTAAAAATCCTACAATGGGATTTCCTGGATTTTTTTTTCTTATTTTGTCTCTCATAGTTGAAGTGTAGCTATGATGAAAATTACAGACCTCTCTCATCTTTCTAAGTAGCAGAACTTGCACAATCAGTGGCTGACTAAATATTTTTTTGCCCCACTGTAGTTGTTGGTTGAGGTAGTTGTTGTTAGGCGAGGAAGTTATGGTTGTTGTTGGTGGAGCTGTGTTCAGAAGTCATCTTCCAGCATACATGAGGAAGCATGTGTAGCATCTGGTCAAGTTCTTTGAGATAACGCTCTGCATCCTCAGCAGTGTACGCATACTGACTGGTCATGAGTTGTTCCTCAGTGGGGCTTTCCATCACCACCACTGCATTTCCAGCAGTTCCCTCACCTTCAGCTGCATGCCTAGCTTGATGCTTTTTGTCTGCCCTGGCATGCTGTAGTCTGGCAGTGGCTTGCTCTAGAAATGCAAAGTACCCTCACCATTTGTTACCTTCCCAGGGGATGGTCCCACCACACACGGCTCCTTGGTGGAGTCAGCAGTCCCACGGCTCTTCCTCTGCATAATTTGTGGCAGAAAAGTGCTGCTGCTGCTCCCTTTTCGAGCAGAATTGGTGTAATTTCTGCTCTTCCCCCGAGGTGGAATCGGGGTCTTTAAGCCAGGAATTGGTGGAAAGTACAGAAAATGTTGGAGTTTGTCCCTCAAGTCCAGCAATAGATAAAACTTATAAAAATCAGAAAAAAAGTCGCTCTGTATGAAGAAGTCTGTCTCTCGCTGATAACACGTGTCGAATGAGCTTATGCTGTGCAGGAGCGCCTTCTTAAAGTTCTCATGCATTATGATGTCAGAGTTTCACCGTGAGCCATTGTGCTACAGTATGCAGGTATTGTGATGTCATCAGATACAGTATCTTACTCTGTCTCTCTCCTCTCCTAATAATAATAATAATAATAATAATAATAATATTTTAGACATGTAACATCTTAATTAGCGTGACAATGAAGATAAATTAGCATATAATAAAGATAGCCATAAATAAAAATGAATACAGAATGAGTACAGAATAAAAGAAACGTCATCAAAAACCTTACACTATTCTGTTTTTAATATATTTTAGATTTACTTGGCAGTATTTTGTATTGTGTCATGAATTTTAATGGAAATTAAAGGTGCTCTTAAAAATTAAGCTAAGGAAGGAGTTTTGTGACGTTTGTTACAAAACATGAGGAAATAATGTACTCACCAGACAAAAATGAATCACTGGACTGTTATAATGGAACATAATAGAATGAATATAATATATTTTATTATATGGTATATAGAATAATGAATTATACAGTGCTTATAAAGAAACCACCACATCCTGTCAAAATCATTACGTACTGTCACATTACACACTGAAAACGAAAGTAAATCAAACTTTTTTCCCCCAGCTGTATTTTTATATTATAACATTATATACATTTTAAAAATCTGATCAACTGTTTAATTATAATTGGTAAAACACATGGTTTGGATAGGTGATCAGCCCCTTTAGAGTACCCTTTAGAAGCTTTCCAGGATTATCCCCTAGCACTGCAATAGCAACCTGCCAAAAGTGTGAGGTCAAGTCTGGACTCGGTCATGTCTCGCTGTCGGAGTAAGGTGGACTCGAAAATTGTTGTCGAGACCAGCCGAGTCCAATGCTTCTGTCTGAGGTAACGTTACTTATAGACTGAACTTTTTTTCTGTCCTTATGAAATATCAACAGTCCATTCAAACAGAATAAATCGGTCCTTTCTCTACATGCCTAAATACATTCTGCTCTCTGATTGGCTAACAGGCAAAAACAAGTCACTGCTCTTCTCCTACAGTATCCAACCAATGAACACGTTTAATTTGGAATAGTCTGACATGATTGTAAGTGTGCATTTTCACCCACTCGCTTTACCATGTCCACAAAACCTGGAATTATTATTATTGTTATTATTAGGTTTTCACATTTAATAATAAAAATGGAGAGAATGGATGTTGTTGGCTATATTCTGTGGACTGTGGTAGCCTAGTGGTTAAGGTACTGGACTATGGATCAGAAGGTCGAGGGTTCAAATCCCACCTCTGCCAAGCTGCCACTGTTGGGTCCTTGAGCAAGACCCTTAACCCACAATTGCTTGGATTGTAAGACTGTATCAATTGTAAGTCGCTCTGGATAAGGGCGTCTACTAAATGCTGTAAATGTAAATGTAAATGTAAATATTCTGGTGACTTTATGTGGAAACTGATGGCAGTGGAGAAATTAAGTTTGGCAGAAGAAGGGAAACGATCATCACCATCATTTGCTTCCAAAAGTTTCATTACCTTAGTCTGACTAAGACTAAAATATAATAATTAATAATAATTTTAGGCTACATATAATGTAAGGTTATATTTTACAAAATCTATGATGTAATACAGTATTATTTGTTAATAATTATATAATGTATAATGAATGAAAAGTGATTTACAAACTAGGTCACTCCCGGGCTTGATCTTGATTCGGACTCGACTACTAAAAGTTCTGGTCTGGACTCAGACTCTATGTATTCCGGTCTTAGTCCCAGTCTCATACTCGGGTTAAATTGTAACAAAAAATTATTTCCATTGCTATTTATATATAGGCAATAGTCTAAGAAGTGTTGCTTTACAGAATCCTGTACGTTTGTAGGGGCAGAAATCACGTTTTTCAGTTTTAAAGGATTGCATTCCCCCCTTCATATGTCTCACATTGGTTTGATCCACTGCCTACCATCACCAGGGGCCCACACTCATTTTATATCATACTTTTACAATTGATAAATTGTAAAGTCTTGTACATATTGTACATGTATGACCCCATCCACCCCAAGCATGGATTGTTCACGCTTCTTCCCTCTTCCCCACTGCCATCAGACTCTTGAACCTACCTCAGAAACAATTCTGCACTTTACTGTCTACATGTTTACATGCCACTGTCAATTTACTTTAGTGTGTCTAGTGGAGCGCCATGATCGTATAGTGGTCAGTACTCTGCGTTGTGGCCGCAGCAACCCCGGTTTGAATCTGGGACTGTGGTAGCCTAGCGGTTATGGTACTGGACTTTGGACCAGAAGGTCCAGGGTTCAAATCCCACCTCTGTCACTGTTGGGTCCTTGAGCAAGACCCTTAACCCACAATTGCTTGGATTGTACTAATTGTACCAATTGTAAGTCGCTCTGGATAAGGGCGACGTTAATGCTGTAAATGTAAATATTTGTTTGACCTAGCGGTTATGGTACTGGACTTTGGACCAAAAGGTCCAGGGTTCAAATCCCACCTCTGGCAAGCTGCTACTGTTGGGTCCTTGAGCAAGACCCTTAACCCACAATTGCTTGGATTGTAAGACTGTACCAATTGTAAGTCGCTCTGGATAAGGGCATCTGCTAAATGCTGTAAATGTTCACTTATGTACTGCAGTATATATCTACAATTTAACTATTGCGCAGTTTTGTACTACACGGTCATTTTTTTACTAGTTACGTAGTTTATTATTGTTCATTGCTATTTGGCATTCTTGGTGAGGAGCAAAGAAAGAATTTGGTACCATAATTGCTCATGGCTTGTTTTAACTTGGCAGCCTGATAAAGCCGCCAGATGCTGCTATTGCTCAAGTGTAAGGGGGGGATCACACTAAATACTTGCCATTGTAGCATGTAGGGGTTGTTTTTCAGGTTTGTGTTAATTTTCTGGTTGTATTCTAATAAGGAGACTGAGAAATAAGTATAAATGGTCATTATACCACTCCAAGAACAGTGGTGTATCTAATCTAAAGGTGGCCTAGGACTTTTGCACAGTACTATATATATATATAAAAGGAGCCTCGTTCTGATTCAGATCGGAGGTAATCTCTTCCTCGACAGTTTCCCGTTGCTTCCCGTTGGGGATTGGGGGAGGTGGTCTTACGTCACGTGACTTTTCAACCCGCATTGAGGACCCTTTTGTTGTTGGCTTTTTGGCAAGGTTGTCTTGATTGACTTGTGCTACTCTGTCCTTCTCCGAACCTCTAGGCGTTGTTTTTAATCGCGTTCAATCACTGCGAGTGGAGCAAAAACACCCTGGTTTTGTTTAACGCGAAACCAGGCGAAGGTTACTAAGGAAATGCTATCAAAGGCAGAACAAGAGGAAAAGAAGGATTGAGGGAAGGCTCGACCGGAACCAAGGCAAGGAGTAGTAGGCTAGCTAACCTCCAGCGGCCAAGTGGAATGTGTCTGTAGCTTCATGCACGGTTTTCTGTTCAGAGGTGATGCTGTTGGAGCGTTCAGTCCTTCCGTTTTCCGTACACAACCCACATCCAAACAATAGTTGTAAGGGAAAGCAGTGAACGTGGATGCTTGTATGAATTAGTTACAGGTTTCTCCGTTTCCGTCGGCGCACTAGATCTATTAAATCAGCACGAACGAGGTGAACTAAACGTCAGACAACGCCTGGTCATCATGTTATTACGCTGTCAGCTCTTTAAGATCGGAGCACCACCACCACAGCGCCATTGCATTCTCTTTTGCCTCTTGATCATCGCTACGGTGCTGGACGTTCAGTCGTCGTATCCCCAGAGCAGTGACTGTGCGTCCGGCAAAGGAAAAGGTTGTACAGGTAAGGCTTTTTCATTCATGCATTGCTCTTGGTAAGGGCTTTAGAGTTTGTCTTTGCATCGAGGGTTTATGAAAATGCTCCGAACAAGATCGTTAAGGTGCGTGTTTGGGGCCTGGGCGCTGTTTAGACAAATGGCTTGATTATGGATCGAGGCGAAATTGCACGAAAAAGGTAAACATCAGTATCATACACAAGGTATGTCCACCAACACGATGTTTTTGATGAATGTAGATGTTAGACTTTGTAGAAACGTGTTGCAGTATAAGCTTACATGTCTGTATCTTTGTATCGGATTAGGTGGGGGACAGTTTAAAAGGCATATTGAACCCCACCCTTCCACACGGGTGTCATCATGATGGGCTGTCGTACCCAAGCATAATGGCATTTAACACGAACTGGAATTGTTTTTTAGTATTACTGTTATCATCGTTAGGAAGAGCAGTAATAATATTATTGTCTCATTTTGTGAAATGATATGTTAATAATAGGCACAACACGTATTTGGCTTATTATTAAGGCTGCATAATTTGAGTAATAAGTATGTAGGTGTGCAATAAATCCTGATTTCTTTGTTGTTTTTGTGATTACACTGCTAAAAAACAGAAAAGTCCAGCACGTGTTGTGTTGTGTTGTGTTCTGGACAATGGTATTCATGTTAATCAGCACTAACCAGCATAAACCATCTTGGACCAACATTGAACTCACACTTGCTGTTCGCCCTGTATACCAGCATCCAAAATACAATATGCTCTTTTTTTAAAGCAGAGTACTGTATAATACTGTGGTAGCCTAGCGGTTAAGGTACTGGACTATGAACCAAAAGGTCCAGGGTTCAAATCCCACCTCTGCCAAGCTGCTACTGTTGGGTCCTTGAGCAAGGCCCTTAACCCACAATTGCTAAGGATTGTCTGCTAAATGCTGTACACTTCTGGGCCAAAAATATGGGCCAAACCCAAAATTGAAACATCAGCATCGTTCCACCCAATGGTAATGGCTTCAAATAATTGGTGAGGAGTTGAAAAATGTTCTCCAGTTAGTTTAATGTGAGACTAAAGATTATCTAAAGGGTTCAATCTAGACAAACAGGTCCAGGCCAAAACGTGAGCCTGGTGGACTGTGGCAGATTAATAACTTAACGGCGTATTGTCTAAGATATTTTGAAACATTTTGAACACTCAGCCATTTCTTACTTTGAGCTGTATATCACACTTTTTAATATTTACGTAGGGTTCATGTTATCTTTGTGTACAAGACTATGTATGCAAGTGAATTTCCCTCCAGCAGTTCTCTGCAACAGTGAGCACTGATGAGAAAATGTCAGCACAAGTCACAGGAGTGCATTTTAGTTCTTGCCAGTTCTGACTAATTGTTTGTTGTTGGTAGGGCCATTAAAAGCTTAATGGTTTCCATTTTTTGCCCAGGAGTGTACATCATGTGACTGGTCTAATATTCCATAATGATATATTCCATAAACTCACAGCTGTACTGCAAATTTTAGTTTGATTCCTCAATTGCTTCTTTCATGAACCATGGAAAACGGCATTGCTATAGTCTTAAAAGCATGAATGTCTTGTTTCAGAAAAGACAAAAGGATGCTGGGTAAGTTTCTGGGTTGTTGAGCACTGTGACAAACCACAACTTTTATCTAAAAGTGTTCTGATCATTCCACGATACATTTTCAGATGCATTGTAATAGGGCTGGGTAATTAATTGGAAGTTATTTGAAACCCACAGTCAGAACCATTAACTGACACAATCTTGCCCATGTCAGTAATTTTGATTTTGTCTTTTTTTATTCTGTTAATTTTTTTTTAATTCAAGTTCATTCAGATTCCCCACTCTGTGTTTACAATCGCTACACAATATGAAGATTCAAGAAGATGGAAAGAAACAACCGATGCCACAGCCTACTAAATCACAAAGGATTTCAATTGGTTGAAATATTCCTTAAATAACCATCAATAGTTCATCTGTGTGATTCCTTCGGCTACTTTAAAATTCTTTTTTCTTTTTATTTCAGGTTCTACCAAATATTAGAAGCCAGGTTATATTTTTTAAGCATTATGTTTGGTGACAATTTGGTGTCTTTGAAAAGGAATTCAAAGATTTTCACAATGACGCACTCCTTGTGTTCTGTTGCTTAAATATGTTTTAGTATATCTTCAACAATTTGCGCTTGGTACAGCTGGAAGGAAAATGCATGCTCTTGCAGACTGCTGAGGTGGAAACACAATTAATGTCCTTGCAGCATCGTTTAGAGTTTCAGATTAAGCCTAAGATTATAGTTATGACCCACCTCAACTTGTGTTTAAACAAATATCAAGCAAAGACTACTGGTAAATCTATCTAGCTGTTTAATGTAACGGGTCTTTCATGTCTTTCGTTCGTTAGCTTAAACAAGCAGTGTTTAGTGGCTTGTGCTTCAAGTATACAGTGGTGCTTAAGTTTGTGAACGCTTTAGAATTTTCTATATTTCTGCATAAATGTGACCTAAAACATCATCAGATTTTCACAAGTTCTAAAACTTGATAAAGAGAACCCAGTTAAACAAATGAGACAAAAATTATACTTGGTCATTTATTTATCAAGGAAAATGATCCAATGTTACATATTAGTGAGTGACAAAAGTATGTGAACCTTTGCTTTCAGTATCTGCTGTGACCCCCTGTGCAGCAATAACTGCAACTAAACGTTTCCTCTAACGATTGATCAGTCCTGCACACCGGCTTGGAGGAATTTTAGCCCATTCCTCCGTACAGAACAGCTTCAGCTCTGGGATGTTGGTGGGTTTCCTCACATTAACTGCTCGCTTCAGGTCCTTCCACAACATTTCTATTGGATTAAGGTCAGGACTTTGACTCGGCCATTCCAAAACATGAACTTTATTCTTCTTTAACCATTCTTTGGTAGAACAACTCGTGTGCTTAGGGTCGTTGTCTTGCTGCATGACCCACCTTCTCTTGAGATTCAGTTCATGGACAGATGTCCTGACATTTTCCTTTAGAATTCTCTGATATAATTCAGAATTCATTGTTCCATCAATGATGGCAAGCCGTCCTGGCCCCAGATGCAGCAAACACAGACCCAAACCATGATACTACCCCACCACCATGTTTCACAGATGGGATAAGGTTCTTATGCTGGAAATGTAGTGTTTTCCTTTCTCCAAACATAATGCTTTCCTTTTAAAACCAAAAAGTTTTATTTTGGTCTTATCCGTCCACAAAAACATTCTTCCAATAGCCTTCTGGCTCGTCCACGTGATCTTCAGCAAAACTGCAGAAGAACAGCAATGTTATTTTTTGGAGAGCAGTGGCTTTCTCCTTGCAAACCCTGCCATGCACACCATTGTTGTTCAGTGTTCTTCTGATAGTGGACTCCATGAACATTAACATTAGCCAATGTGAGAGAGGCCTTCAGTTGCTTAGAAGATCTTTGTTGGTCGACCAACTCCTGGAGAGGATAACAATGGTCTTTGATTTCCTCCCATTTGTACACAATCTGCCTGACTGTGGATTTGGTGGAGTCTAAAACTCTTTAGAGATGGTTTTGTAACCCTTTTCCAGCCTGATGAGCATCAACAACTCTTTCTGAGGTCCTCAGAAATCTCCTTTGTTCGTGCCATGATACACTTCCCCCCAAACATGTGTTGTGAAGAGCAAGAGACTTTGATATAAAACAGGGTGCTCCACTCACCCTGATTGGTCATTCCATTGATTGAAAACACCTGACTCTCATTTCAACTTCAAAATTAACTGCTAATCCTAGAGGTTCACATACTTTTGCTCCTCCTAGCGGTGCCATACTTTGCCACTCACTAATATATAATGTTGGATCATTTTCCTCAATAAATAAATGACCAAGTATATAATATTTTTTGTCTCATTTGTTTTTAGCTGGGTTCTCTTTATCTACTTTTAGGACTTGTGTGAAAATCTGATGATGTTTTAGGTCATATTTATGAAGAAATATAGAAAATTCTAAAGCGTTCACAAACTTAACCACCACTGTAGTAAGATCACGCACAAACCAAGCAATAGCAGATTTACAGTTGCATAAGAAGACTGTGAGACTATGGTAATGTCCGGTCATCGTCCATTTTGGTCAATGACCTGTTTCACTGAACGTAACGCGCCTGTTGAGCGGCATATACCTGTACTTCTGTTTAGAAGACCTTAAACTACACTCCAACCAGCAGACGCTGCAAGATGTAAACATGTGCTGAAACGGAACAGAATAAGACCCTGTAACATTTGGGTTAGAGCACGTTCTAAGCCGACAAGTTACATGATATGCACTTGATTCAAGGAAACTAGTTTCGCTATTACACTTCATTTACAATTTGATACATCGCTATCTCAATGTGCCATTGTATAGCTTTTGTGGGGGAAATGGGCCTGCTCTTGCAAGAGCACTGAAATGTAAAAGTGTCTGACATAATATTCCATCTTACAGCCAAACTGCAGGCTCTTTAGTACTGCTGTCTTGGTTCTATGTGCGAAATGCATCTGTTGTTTTAGCTGTATTTAAGGCAGAAGTCTGGCACAGAGACTTGAGCGTCTTGTTTTGTTCAGAGGGCATCATCTACTTAAAAGTCCCTCTCAGCAAAATGTCTCACATCACTGTACTGCTGTTATTGAGCTCTCACTGCTCGTACGACTCCATAATAGGCGGCTCTGGAGATGGGCTGTTCCAAATACCTGTACACTCCTTCAGTAGCCTACAAGTTTTTGACTAAATCATGAGACATTTCACCAATGAAGCTTTCTAAAACAGAAAGATTGTGTAAATGTCTGATGCCAGAGCTACAGGATCTTTTCCAAATCTCATAAGGTCTCCTGGTTGTTGAGATCTGATCAGAGAGCAGGTCATCATTGTGTGGGTATACCTGCACTTCATAATCTGATCATAATTGGATTTCTGCAGTTATCTGGTTATTCAAGTGGCCATGTAAACTCTGATTTCTTAGATCAGATTAAGGTCTAGAAATGAGCTTAGGAGATCTGATGGCAGGAATTTTTCTCAGTAATTGGTTTTCTCATTGTACATATTTAACTCTGAGTCGGTTTTCTCAATCTGCACATGCACACAATTGTGACAGACAGCGTAGAGCTGTTGTAGAAGTGCCTAGTAGATCAAACATGGTTGCCAGGTAAGCTTATTGTAATAGCCTTTGTTTTTTTTTTTTTTTTGGGCTTGTTTCCACAGACCAGGTCTAGAAGTTGTAGAAGTGCCTCGTACCTGGTTGTAGAAGTGCCTCGTACCTGGTTGTAGAAGTGCCTCGTACCTGGTTGTAGAAGTACGTAGTAGATCAAACATGGTTGCCATATAATCTTATTGTAATAGCCTTCGCTTTTTTGGGCTTGTTTCCACAGACCAGGTCTAGAAGTTGAAGTGCCTAGTAGATCAAACATGGTTGCCATATAATCTTATTGTAATAACCTTCGCTTTTTTGGGCTTGTTTCCACAGACCAGGTCTAGAAGTTGTAGAAGTGCCTAGTACCTGGTTGTAGAAGTGCCTAGTAGATCAAACATGGTTGCCAGGTAAGCTTATTGTAATAGCCTTTGTTTTTTTTGGGCTTGTTTCCACAGACCAGGTTTAGAAGTTGAAGTGCCTAGTAGATCAAACATGGTTGCCATATAATCTTATTGTAATAACCTTCGCTTTTTTGGGCTTGTTTCCACAGACCTGGTCTAGAAGTTGTAGAAGCGCCTAGTAGATCAAACATGGTTGCCATATAATCTTATTGTAATAGCCTTTGCTTTTTTTTGGGCTTGTTTCCACAGACCAGGTCTAGAAGTTGTAGAAGTGCCTAGTACCTGGTTGTAGAAGTGCCTAGTACCTGGTTGTAGAAGTGCCTAGTACCTGGTTGTAGAAGTGCCTAGTACCTGGTTGTAGAAGTGCCTAGTAGATCAAACATGGTTGCCAGGTAAGCTTACCAGGTCTGTGGAAACAAGCCCAAAAAAGCTTGATCTAAAGGCACTTCTACAACAGCTCTACGCTCTCTGTCACAATTGTGTGCATGTGCAGATTGAGAAAACCGACTCAGAGTTAAATATGTACAATGAGAAAACCAATTACTGAGTTAAAATCCTGCTCTCTCTCTCATTTCCTAAGCTGATTTCTAGACCTTAATCTGCTTGTCTCTATAGTGGGATCTGGCAACCCTGGCATTAAATGCAGTGACTGTGAAATGGCTACTAAACACATTTGGGGAGACATTGAAACGCAGTATATGCTTGAGGAAATGAAGACTTTCATGACTTGCTTATTAAAGTTTGAAGTTTTATTACTGGTTGTTTTGGCTGGTTGCAATTATTAGAAATCCAATTATTGCCCGAGTCATGTAAACCCAGAGGTTTCCCATTATCTGATGACCTAAGTGCATGTATAGTAATTGATCGGATTACTGACACAATCTGATTTTCTGCAGTTATCAGATTATGAAGTCATTACTACACACAGAATGAATGTGGACACCAACTGTCCTGGCTCTTGTCTGTAGGGGGTGCTAGCTCTGCATGGTTATCGAATTTTCTGTATGCACTCTTAAGTGGACCTTCCTTTCATTTTTTTTCTTAAAAGTGTGGTGTAGAGAGTATTGGTGTAATTTCTGTCCTCAGACAAACATGCCGGTGCAAGTGCTACCCAGCTGTTTGTAGAATCCTTGGAAAACTTCGAATGCTAAGTCTTCCATTGAAGGCACAAGTCTAATGTCATATTTAGTTGGATGAAACACTGCAGTGCTTCCCACAGAATTACTTTCTGTTTGTGGTGGAAAGCCAACAGTGGCGGGGGTGGGGAGCTGGTTGTGTAAATAATATTGTATATAAGGTTCTCTGCTACAAGTATTTTAATTGCCAAGTACTGCGAGTGAGATTACTGTCTTTTAGGACAAACATGGAGCACAAAACCTGAGCAAAACAATCCCAACATACTTGCAGAATCTCTCTCTCTCTGGCAAGGCTTGCAACTTAGGATAATATTCGATTATTTCCCATCATGCTGTTGCAGAAAAAAATTTATGGAGGTTTCACATACCTGCTACATGATTACACAATAAGAATTAAATTTCTCACACTACACTCATTGCCCATTCAGTTCCACTTACCATATAGAAGCACTGTGTAATTCATCTGTTTCTCTACATACTTTTAGTCCCCTTGACTCTGTCCTCTAATGGTCAGGACCACCACAGATGAGGTACTATTTGGGTGGTGGATCATTCTCAGCACTGCAGTATCCTTAAATTGATGGTGTTGTGACACAGCAGTGCCGCTGGAGTTTTTAAACACTGCGTCCACTCACCGTGCACTCTATTAGACACTCCTATCTAATTGCTCCACTTTGTAAATGTAAACCCAGAGACAGTAGCTCCTCTGTTATTGCACAGTTTATTAGCCATCCTCTATTCCTTCAACAGTGCTCACAGGCCTAGAGGATGCTGGTGGCTGGACAGTTTTGGCTGGTGGACTGTTTTCAGTGGAGCAGTGACACTGAGGTGGTTTAAAACTCAAATACCAGTAGGCCACACACTAACACCACCACCACATCAGTGTCACTGCTGAGAATGGTCCACCATCCTGTTAAGTGAAGTACTGTTAAGCCTTGCAAATTGTTTGGTGTAAGGCCAGGATATGATTTTACCCATTTTACTTAGTAAAAAAAAAAACTATATTAATGTTTTTGATCTGTAGTACCCTCTGGGCAGCTGTTCTTGGCAGTACGAATTGGATGGAGATGCTTATCTGGAAGACTGAACTCCCTCACAGTTATGTAATGGTCACTTGCACATAGATGGCTTGGCCTGTCACTGTGAAGAATGTGAGTTTTCATGCTGCTCACGTGTGCTGATATATGGGAGCTTCCTAGACGTACATCTCTAGCCAAGACAGTTTCCTGTTAATCCAACCTTTGGGTATATGGGCCATTGAACTGCTTTCTTGTTTCGTGCACTCTGAGGATAGGATGATGACATAACCCAGTGAAAGTGTTTCGACAGCTGTGGTTCTTGGATGTTGGCTTGAACGAGTGGCTGCAGAGGTAAACATTTCATTCAGGTATTTGGGGAGTGCGGCAAGTGGTCTGCCTGGTGAGGGAATCCACAATAAAGCCTGTGGCTCTTCTGAATATTGTTTCCCTTACCACAGATCAGGTTTGTTTGGTGTATGGTGCCACAGTATTCATTATATTCAAGATTGCTAGGGATCTGTTGCTCTGATCATCCAACATAGTGTCTGTTGAGACATTTTTAAACATGTGTTGGAGCCTGATTTAGAGCTAAAACCATTGCCACATGCACTCATTTACAAAAAAGAGGAAAATTGTAATGCCCTTTGAGAATACCCTCAAATCCAGTGGCATTTCTCTAAAAGCTCTGCGTTTCTAGAGTGGGTGCGACTTGTAATATATAGGAATGTCCTTATCGGCCTTCTTACCTCCCCTTTTTCTGACAGCTTGTGGAGGCGAAGAGCTTGAGATGCCATTTTTACACTACCACTACTTGTCTGCTTTACTAGGATCTGTTTGCATCTTGGCTTCCTTATGTACAAACTCTGAGACAGGAGGTAAAGGGACACCATGTTCTTACTTGTAATGTGACCCTTAAGTTATCCGTTTTCTTGTAGCCTCTTCTCGATTGAGTGTACAGCTCTAGCTGCAGTGTCCCTGCAGGTAGCCATCTTGTTTTGCCACCTCCAGCTTGCAGGCAATTTAATTCACATTAACTGTTCCTGCTCTTCGTTCATTTTGATAGAGGGCCTTTGCTATAGCCTCTTGTAGCCACATGTTGGTCATGAACCAGGAGAAATATTATTTTCATTGTTTGATGTGAGCTGGCTTGCATGTTTGTCTGAATCTGTACTTAAGTAACAATAGTTCCCCAAACAAACAAGGCATTTAGTCTCATGCAATTATAATAAATTACTATAAATAGAGGTTTAAATTGTACATGAAATGCCCTATTGTAGCGTCATATATTAAATAACTGAGTGAAAACATTGCGTTTTTTATTTCTGAAGAATAACGATTAAAAATCATGTGGATTTATAGGCTTAATGTGTATGGGAGCATGATGAGCGCCCTCTGGTGTTCAAAAATGCAACTGTAGCAGCAAAAATACCAGCTTGACTGTAACTCATTTAATGTGGGGAAAAAAGTTTACAGACAAAGGTGGCAAAGTAGGCTCTTTATTGCCCACTCCATATGTGCTGCCCAAGTGAAAATGCCATGCTTTTAGAGCTTTATGCGTTCTGTAGATATTCTTCAGTTTTGCATGTTTTCAATGGTAAATTGTGGTTCCATAATACTATGTATTTTTTGTACCATTACTTAAGTGGAGGCTTTTTATAAGCCTATTAGGTTGTTGCCTCTCCCTGCACTTTATATTATGTTATCTTTGGTTTATGCGAGTATTTTAAAATGTGCAAATAAACTCAAATTCTGCAGCAGCTTTGCCGTACAAAATGCCTTTGTGCACACTGATCACTTTGATAGGCTATGGCAAGCTACGGTGATGAAGGACAAGTGTTTTATTGAAACTTAACACTGTACAGAACACTGACAAACACGCAGTCAAACAAGCGCCTACAAGCTCTTGAAATGCTTTTACAGCGAGTGCTGCACGCAGCTGGATTTCCAAACACAGGAAAAAATAGAATGCATTCGAGTGTACACAGCCTCTGATTTGGAGTCCAAAATCCATTTAGATGTTTACCTTCATGTGCACGTACTGCAGGCTGATTAGCAAACAAATCAGGCAACAAAAAATCTCATCAGCATACAGGCATTGGAGTCATCCGACACAGACCAACGTGAAGTCAACGTTTAAAATCTAAAATATTCCCCAATTAATGCTAATGCTGATATATTACTGCCGTCTCACACGGATGGCTTTCGTACTACGGATATGTCCTGAGAAAACCTCGAACACTAGCAGCTCAGCCAATTCATAAATTGAAATGAATCTATGAATTGAAGTGCCTGGGATGAGAGTTATAACTTGGATTTAAAATGAACTTAACTGGAGTTGTTTACCATGTGACTGCCACGCATGTGTCTTGATATTTCTTAACATTTGAATGTGAGAATTAGGTTTTATTGTAACATAAATATTAATTAAACAACAGTCATTGCACAAGTATCCAGCATCCCAGGATCAGTACTTGGTTGCATCACCTTTTGCTGCAATTGCAGCTGTAAGTCCTTTATTATGTGTTTCTGTCAGCTTTGCCCATTCTTCCCGGCAAAATTGCTCGAGCCCTGTCAGATTTTTATGGAGACACTTGGTGAAAAGCAATTTTCAAATCGTGCCTCAGATCATCAATCAAACCCAGGTCTGTACTTTGACTTGGCTGTGATAAAACACTGAGGTTCTTGCTTTTGAACCTCTCCTGTATTGCTTTGGCTGTATGCTTGGGGTTGCTGTCTTACTGCAAGGAACCTCAGCCCTAGTCTTAGGTCTCTTAGAGACTAGAACAGGTTTTCTCCAAGGGTTGCCAAGTATTTGGCTCTACCCATTAGGGTCCACCTTTGTTACTGCTCTGATTATTGGCCTCCTTGATTGACACTGACCTTTTGCATTCTCTAGAATGTAAGGTTTAACTCTTCATGCTCTGTGTTTGGGACCCTTACTAGGCTTCTTATTTTGACAATCTTCTTTTCCAATTCCAGATTTGTCCGAGAAGAAGAGTGATTTGCGAGTGTGCGACACTTCCACGTGCCGTTATGGCGGAACCTGCAGGGACAGTGGTGCAGACCTTAAGTGTGTATGCCAATTTCAGGTAAATGTCCACATTGTGGTGCTTTAACTTGATTTAACCTTTGATTTGAGCTCAGTTCTGACACTGAATTGATATGTGATACTGTAATCAGTTGTCCATGAATAGCTTTATTAAGCACAGCTCTAGTCCATATCAGGTCAGGGAGTAACATTAAATCTGTTGTTCTGCATTTTTCTTTAGTGTCATGAGAAGTACATCCCCGTGTGTGGATCGAATGGGGACACGTACCAGAATGAGTGCTACCTGAGGCAAGCGGCCTGCACGCAGCAACGCCCCATCTCTTTATCTTCTCCTGGACCTTGCTATCCTGGTAGGTCCAATGCTTCAGTACTGAATCAAACTGCCACTGCGGCTCAGCGTCTGAATGCTTTATGCCTCAGTGGCACCTTCGCTAGAGAGCATGAGACTTGTTCAAATATTTATTCAAACTGGATTTTTTGTTATTGAAAGCATTTGGACTCAAAATGCGAACTTGGAAAACAGGTTCTGAATAGGATATCCATGAAGACCCTTTTCCAAAGCCAAGATGAAAAACTAAGCCTCATCTACATCTGTTAAAACTTATTTCGCAATAGTTACCTAGAAAAGACGTGTAGAACTTTTTTTTATTTTATTTATTTTTTTTCCCCCTAAAAGTACTTTTTTCACTACAAGTAAGTGTCGTTTAACGGCCATCCAATCCAATTTAAATAAAAATCTGTTTTTCACACTGCCTGTTCACGTGCAGAGGCGGGAGTTTAAGAGCAGAGAGCATCCTTCGCAGTTGCCAAGTCCAGTCAGATTTATTTATATAGCGCTTTTTACAATGCAGCATTGTCTCAAAGCAACTTTACAAGTTTAGATTATCTCCTAATATCTACGTCCAATCCCAAACTGAGCAAGCCTAGGGCGACAGTGGCAAGGAAAATCTCCCTAAGTGTTATGAGGAAGAAACCTTGGGAGGACCAAGACCCAAAAAGGGACCCAACCTCCTTGGGTGGCATAGATGATAAATCTTTGGTGTCTTAAGTCTTACTACAAGCTTATTAGAAGTGTCTTTGGGCTTAATTTTCTGTCAAATTGCTTCAAAGTACTGGTAGTTGCAGGTTTTTTTTTAATTATTTGTTTCTAAAGTGTAGTGGCTTATTTGGCCTTGCTCCCTGATCTTGTCTCTCTTCACTAATAAGGTGAAACTGCTCATTTGTCCTGTTGCAGGTTCCGTCCACAACCCAGTTCCCTCCTCCCCGTTCCCCACATGATTCAAAACTGTGCCATGGTTGGATCCATCAATGGTGGATTTTCTTTCACTAGTTTTTTAACAATGACAGGAACTAAACGGGCAAAATACAGAAACAAAACAACAGTTGTTCACTTTTTAAAAAGAAAAATGTAAAATTACAATCAGTAATAGAATTTATTTTAAGGTATATCATTTAAAACACTAATAAAAACTACCTAGAACACTGAAAATAGCGTTTGTTAGCTGTCCTTGACCTCTAATATTACACTTTACAATGACATGAGTAAAATCCTTCAGAAATTGCATGTTTTTTTGCATTGTCACTCCATATCCCATCTATCCCTTCAATATTTTTTCATATGAATTCCATAATAGATGACTTTAAAGTACATATTTTAGTAGGGATGCACCGATACTGAATTTCTTGGGCCGATACGATAACCGATTTTTAGCACATAATTGTGGCCGATACCGATGTTCTAATCCGATAATTTTACCTTTCTGCATTTCAAATACAGTAAATCATTTTTGCAATAAAATAATTAACAATAAAACAGTTAAATCAGACCTGATGATTACTGTAAACACAAGTTGCAGTTCACTCAAAGAAAAAAATGGTTAACTTTCATTTTTTAACCTTCCTTTAAAAAAGTTAGGAATTATTATTTTTTTTTCTTCAATTGGTTCAGGCAGCAACAAGAACAATTAAGTGTATAAGAAAGCTAATGACTGAGCAGCTCCAAGTATTAATGAGTAACAGCCAAAAGAAAAATCAAAGTATTCATATGTAAAGATATTATAAATATCGGTTATAATATCGGCTAAAATTCTAATATCGGACAGATGCCGATAACTGAAAAAAGTCCATATATCGGCAAATAATATATCGGCCGCCGATATATCGTGCGTCACTATATTTTAATCATGTCCCCAGGTTTTCACTCCGTCCCAGTTACCCTAACCTATTCCCACTTCTGAAAATTAGGGAACATGCCACAGGTCACATGTTCAATAGGACGTTGTAGGATCTTCTGAAGACCATAAATAAGTTCTCTCTCATTTTGTTCGGTGTATTTGACGATATTTTAACTATGACTGGGAAGGTCAATCTCAACTTACTATCCCATTACCGAAAAAATGTGTACATGTTATTTGTTTATTGTAAAGAGAAATTTCTGGTAATTTATTAGAATGTGCTCAGTGTCTTAATTAGTATGGATGCCATGGTGGTTCCATTTGATGTATTTGCTAATTCTGTGCTGGAAACAGTAATGTGAGAAACAAAGTTGCCTGAGATTAACCAGTACTCATTATGAATAGTTAAGTGTGTGCTGTTAGCTTCAGTGTTGGAAAAACTACAGAAAATGTAATGTAAAAGTGTTGTAATTTAAGAGGTACAACAAGCAGATGGAACCCATTCAGCGTAATATGTATACAGTATATATCTCAATTACAGTGGCATAGACAGGAATTTAGTTTTGGTTGGGCGAGCCTTGACAAACATGGATGGGCACGGCCTACACAGCTGTCAAATAAGCAAAGTATGATAAAATTGAAAAGTGATCTTTGTTTTTACGTTCTACTGTCCCTTCTAGCTGGACACAACAAATGGTTATTATCTGAAAAGCTGAGGAGTAAGCACTTCTAACCATATAACATTCACGTTTCCTTTAATTTGTTCAGTACTTTCAAACATTTGCACACAGATTGACGTTAAAATGTCGAGGAATCAAGAAAAAAACCTCGTCAGCAGAAACAGCTCTGGGAATTTTCACCTACAACAACCTGACTATGATAAATATTTTTGTCCTCTGTAAACATGGAGCAGATTTGAAATTGACAAACATGTAAACATGTATTGAAAAGTAAATACTAGGGTCTTTGGAATCAGGGTAATCTCCGCCAAGAATCTCCCTAATGGCTTCTTCCCGCTCAGCGTCATCCATTTGGAGTACACTGGATTTGATCACATTCCCATCCAACAGATGCACATGTTCATGTAATATGGAGGAGCCTCAACATGCCAGGCTATTGCAGAGTGGAGGATAAAGTACGGACACCATTGTAATCGTCATTATACAAGAACTTGGGCCACACCTTTTTCAAGATCTGATTCAGAGAATTAGTCCTGTGTGTCACCTGATACTTGTATCCTAGTGAAAGAGGAAGTTATGGCTGATCAGTGCTTTTAATCGCTCAGGTGAACGTAGATATGAGTGGGAATATTACATGCAAGGGTTAGATTCCACTCAAGACTTTCTGGAGGTGCCAACAATCATTCTGCTAATCACTGCACTTCAAGTAACGTCGAGTTTTGTTAATATTTTGTACGAGAAATCTCTCTCCTGACTTTTTTCGAAAAAATGTTTTAATTGCAGATAGCAGTTCAGGATCTGGGGATGGAGGTAATTGTTTTCTTTTACTTCAAAATATAATTTGAAGACTAATGCAAATAAATGTATTCATTTTATTATAGGGCAAAAAAGTATTTGGTCAGCCACTGATTGTGCAAGTTCTCCTACTTAGAAAGATGAGAGAGGTCTGTAATTTTCATCATAGGTACACTTCAACTATGAGAGACAAAATGAGAAAACAAAATCCAGGAAATCACATTGTAGGATTTTTTAAGAATTTAATTGTAAATTATGGTGGAAAATAAGTATTTGGTCAAATCAATACTTTGTAACATAACCTTTGTTGGCAATGACAGAGGTCAAACGTTTTCTGTAAGTCTTCACCAGGTTTGCACACACTGTAGCTGGTATTTTGGCCCATTCCTGCATTCCATGCAGATCTCCTCTAGAGCAGTGATGTTTTGGGGCAACACGGACTTTCAACCTTCCCAAATTTTCTATGGGGCTGAGGTCTGGAGACTGGTTAGTCCACTCCAGGACCTTGAAATGCTTTTTACGGAGCCACTCCTTCATTGCCCGAGTGGTGTGTTTGGGATCATTGTCATGCTGGAAGACCCAGCCACGTTCCATCTTCAATGCTCTCACTGATGGAAGGAGGTTTCGACAGCTCTTTGGTCTTGGCCATGGTTGAGTTTGGAGTCTGACTGTTTGAGGCTGTGCACAGGTGTCTTTCATACAGATAACGAGGTCAAACAGGTGCCATTAATACAGGTAACCAGTGGAGGACAGAAGAGCTTCTTAAAGAAGAAGTTACAGATCTGTGTTATTTTCCATCATGATTTAATGAAATTCTTTAAAAATAAAATCCTACAATGTGATTTCCTGGATTTTTTCTTCTCATTTTGTCTCTCATAGTTGAAGTGTTGCTATGATGAAAATTACAGACCTCTCTCATCTTTCTAAGATCAGTAGCTGACCAAATACTTTTTTTGCCCTACTGTACATGCAATGACGTTTTTGGCCTCATGTCTTGCAGATCAGGAGGGATCAGGTACAGATCCAGGCAAGAAACTCTCTAAATGTAGCACCTGCAAATATGGAGCTGAATGTGATGAGGATGCAGAGGATGAGGACTCGTGAGTATTGTACTTATGTTTAGTTTGTACCCCGACCTTTCTTAGCAGTGTTTGCGTTAACATTGGTATTTCCAGTTTATTGATTAATGCCATTTTAGATACTTAGATAAGTACAGTTATCACTTATGTAAATCTCCAGTACAACTGTAACAGCTTACAAGTATTTTCGGATTCCCTTTGTAAAGTCAAAATATCGTAACCAATCCATCATAATTAGAGGAGTGTCTGTACTTAAGGGTCAGAGAAAACACCTTTGTAATGATCTCACATGGGAAGCTCATCACAAAAAAGTTTGGTATCATAATGATACAATATTTGCCAGTCCAGAAAGTGTCCTACCACTACTGTCAAAAAAAAGTCTAGATGTAGCTCATGTTGTTTGTGTTTGGGTGTCAGAGCTTCAGAAATGGTACCAGCTTCTTTTATAGTATCCAAGAGTGTGCCTAACAACAAAAGTTTCAAAATGATATCCTTGGTTTGCTGTCTGGCCGTTTGAGGTCTGTTTTGTATACTTAATTCCTACCTTTGTTATTGTTTTCCAGGTGTTCGTGTAAAATTGATTGTAGTGGACATAATGAGAACCCAGTGTGTGGTACAGATGGAAACTCCTACAATAACCCCTGCCTTGTACGAGAGGCATCGTGTTTGAAACAGGAGCAAATTGATGTTAAACACTTGGGGAGGTGCCCAGGTAAGGTCACAGAGCACGGTTTCTTCTGTCCAAAATCCCTTAGCGATCAATTATGCATACTGGCACAAGTAAAATGTCTCGGTCAACAAATTATTGACTTTACTGTAAAACATCTCATCGTTGATTTGTGAGGTTTTAAGTTCGTATGGTCCAGGGAAAGAAACTTACAGAAAGTATTATGAAGTTAAATACACAAGGGGTTTTGTTTTGGTCCTTCATAGTTTGCTGAGATAAAATGGTAAATGATACGTGAATATTCACCACCATTATTATCCACCATTAACATCCCTTTCAGTGCCATTTACAATATGATTCCAAATGATTCAAGAGGTTGTAATGACCACAGTTTGTAGATTTTGAGTCCGTCTGGCAAGGATTGAAAGATTTACATTCATGATGTGACCATGGAACACACCATGCTAATATACTGTCCTTTAATTTGAAATTCTTTCTCTAGTTGATGTTTCTTCTCAGCCAAGAAAAGCATTTCGTATTATTACCTAACGATGTTGTGTATTATTTCAGACAAAGGGAAAAAGGCAGATGAAGGACAGTCCTACAATCCTGATCTTTTTGGTAAACAAACAATACCAATATCCCCCTCTTAGAAGAGCTCCATTTCTAGAATAAGTAAAATCATGGTTCATTATTACTGTACACCCTTCATTAACTGAAATTTGCTGTACAACTTTTAGAAAACGTAGACCCAGGAGAAGAAAAAGGCTATGGCTGGATGCCAGTTCCTTGCTCCAATGACTATGTCAACTTCTGTGTTCATGGCCAGTGTGAATTCAAGTACGGCAGTGCCTCCTGTCGGTAAGTGTTGGGATATAGCAAGCCTTGGCTCCATCCAGGACGAATCTATGGCTCTTATCTTGTGTAGTTGGGACAGTTTGAGAATGTCTGAAGTAAATGTCGATTTTCTTCCCCCCCCCCAGGTGTGATTCAGGATACACAGGGTCACAGTGTGATGAGACCGCTGACTTTAATATTCTGTATGTGGTGCCCAGTGGTCAGAAACTGCACTATGTACTCATAGCTGCTATTATTGGAGCTGTGCAGATAGCCATCATTGTGGTGGTTGTCATGTGTATCACCAGGTTAGTGACCTTTGGATTATGCACTTATAGTCAGAGTTTAGGAGATCGTACACTTGCTGGTAATCGCTCTGATGGAAAACTTTATCTTCTAAAAATGTGGCTGGAGTAGGGTTGTGCGATATGTATCGACTACTGCTGTTTTAACAATGTGCGAGCTGACATTGAGTACGCCACTCGCTTTGCACAAACAAGCCAAAACACAGCTTAGGATTTCCCATATTCAGTATTCCAAGATCTGGGAATCCCTTAAAAATAGAATTGATGCCACTTCTCAGTTCCTACTAATGCATTTTATGCTTCAAAAACACATTCGTATTAAGGAAGCATCCATCTGCCAGGAGCAGTGTGTCATGTGATCATGTTATCACCAAGTTTTGTATTGGTACACGCCGCTTATGGAATTAGTGGAAACTCGGAGCTCAGAAGTTCAGCTCCACTTTGAAAGTGCTAAATGCTGTATGTATGGAAAGATGATCTGTTGTGAAGGACGTTTCACCTTTAAAATGGCCAAACATCGGAAGCACCAGCATGAAACGCTTGAGTTGTATCATGTTCAACCAGCGCAAGTGCTCCGTTAGCCGGGAGAGTCTAAAACACTTAACGTGAACAAAGCTTTACGTGGCTTAATCTACTCAAACAATGGTCTAGGAAAACAAAACTACTCTGTTACTACCATTTGATAAGTAATCTCTACTTTTTTCTTCCCATTTCACTTACGTTCGTCATTTCCACAGTAGAGTGCTTATCACCAGGATTAAACGAGAGAAATTTGGTGTTTCTAGGTCACTGCTTTAGGAGATTAATCCACTTTAAGCTTTTGACTTATAATCGGATGGTTTTAATGGGAAGGAAAAAAGCTGAAAGTTGAAATAAAAGAAAATATTCTTCATAACTAAACATCTGGCACATTTTTTCACCAATTTGGAATCATCATCTTCTTCTTTCGGCTTCTCCCTTAATCAGGGGTCACCACAGCGAGTTAAACGTTTCCACCTCACCCTGTCCTCCACGTCCTCTACTCTCACCCCAACTCCCTGCATATCTTCATTTACCACAACCAAATAACTCCTCTTTGGTCTTCCTCTCCGTCTCTTGCCTGGCAGCTCCATCTCCAACATCCTCCTACCAATATATCCACTATCCCTCCTCTGCACATGTCCAAACACATCTCAGTCTTCCCTCTTGGATTTTTGTCTCCCAATTTTCCAACCTGTGCTGTCCCTCTGATGATCTCATTCCTAATCCTGTCCACCATAGACACTCCTAAAGAGAACCTTAAGTTCTGCCACCTCCAGCTCTGCTTCCTGTCTCTTTGTCAGTGCCACTGTCTCTAAGCCATACAACAAGGCTGGTCTCACTACTCTCTTATAAATCTTTCCTTTCACTTTTGCTACGACCCTTTTGTCACACAGCACTCCTGACACTCTTCTCCACCCACTCCATCCTGCCTGTACTCTCTTCTTTAACTCTTCTCCACACTCCCCATTTCCTTGGACAGTTGATCCCAAGTACCTGAACTAAACATCTGGCACATTTTTTTGACCAATTTGGAATCGAAACTTGGAATTGATAACAGGAATCAGAATCAACAAAATGCAAACGATACCCAACGTTAACTCCACTATAGCATTAGGAGAAGATGTACCTCAGGAAGCACCTATAATCTTGGCTCCGTTTTGTGAGAGAAAACAAAAATGCTCAGTGCCATGTTGAGAAGGAGGCTACACCTTCAACATGGCAAAACATGCAAGGTACCAGCATGATATTGAGCTTCTGGAGTGCTGAAGTACAAAAAAAATGCAAAGGACACCCAATACCCAAGCAGAATCTGAAGATTATGACAAACTTCAGTAGTGAGCTGTCCGAAGCCAGCCAAGGTACCAGCACAAAAACACACTCAGCAAACTTTAGCAGAATTATTCTACAAATCAGTGCCTTACGACAAGAAAAGCAACAGATGGCAAGCCTTAAACGCTGTCACCAATTACATCATGAAATACACGGTGCCAGTCCAGGCGGTTGAGAAAGACGGGTTCAAACAACGTTTGTATACTTTAGACCCGAGAAATACGCTGCCAAAGTATCGTCTAAGTATCTTTATCAATAAAATCTCAGAGAATATAGAGATCTCATTCTCTGTCAATATCGCACATCCCTAGGCTGGAGTACTGTTACAATATTCTTATACTACAATATTCTTCTTACAGGAAATGCCCCAAGAATAACAGAGGTCGTCGGCAAAAGCAAAATTTGGGACATTTTTCCTCAGACGCCTCGTCCAGAATGATGTAGCTTGTTTTAATTTGCTCTTTTATACTTTTTGTACCAGGTGGATTGCATTTAAATGTACTGTTTAATTTTTTTTCCATTTCCTGTGGACAATACGGTTCTATTTGTTATTTTATTGGGATGGTGCCTTCTTGTTTCTTTTATTATTATTTTTTAGACATTTTAGGAACATCACAGTGATAAACACTGCCAACTGAATAATGAAGCCAGCTCGTTTGTTTACCTCTTTCCTGCATATTTTTTTGGTTTACCGGTTCTGTGAAATGTACTCAGCACATAAGCTGTATCCTAGAATGTCCTCGTGCATGACCTGTGCCATGAGGAAGGATAAGTCTACCTTCTGCATTCTTCCACGTCGTTTTCTTTGGCAAATGAAAAGCAGCTGAACACCAAATCCAGTTGGTTACGTACACTACATGCATACGTGCGTCAGCGAAATAACAGGCTTTATTTATTTTATTTCTATTCTTTTTTTTTTAAAGGTACTTCCAGAAAATGGAATGCAGTACAATTGACTAGATAATGTTGTCAATGTTTAAATGTTTGTAGCTTTTAAGTTCTAGCGTTATTAGTGGTGTTATTGTTGAAATGATCATTCAAGGCACTGCATATCGCATGAAACTGTGTCCAGTGATGTAGATTTAATAAAATTAAAGTACTCCTATTAAGTTTTAATGTGCTTTTTAACTTGTATTCTTATTGTTGATGGTTCCTATTAACAGGGCTCCTAATTACAGGATCATAGGATCTACTATGCAGCTAGAGATCCAGCTCAAACTTATTACTTTCCAATATAATAACTTTCCCTTTTCCTCTTTGCAAATCCTTCTTTACTTCTCTATAAAATCTCTTCTTGTTTTGATCGTTTTTTGTTTCAACTTTCTTTTAAAATCAGTTCAAACTCATGTTCTCTGCATCCGTTTCACTTTTGTTTTCTGATTTCACCTAAGCATCTCTCCTTTACATTTACTTCTGAGCAACATGCAACCCCAAAACAAAAAAAAGTTTGGACAGTTTGGAAAATGCAAAAAAAAAAAAGTAGTCTTCCTTGCATTCACTTTGACTATAATTTCACTGCAGAAAGTATGAACCCAATACTCAGACCTGTTTTGTCTGATCAACTTCATTTAATTTGCTGGTAGACATCCATTCCTGCATTTCAGGCCTACAACTCATTCCAAAAAAATTTGGTCTAGTAATGAGGTAAAAAAAACCAACTAAATAATGATGTGATTTCCAACAGGTGATTATAATCATGATTTGGTACAAAAGTTGTATCCTTGAAAGGTGGAGTCTTTGAGGAGCATAGATGGGCAGAGGATCTCCGGTTTGTCAACAAATGTGGGAGAAAACTATTGAAATGTTTTTTAAAAAAATGTCTTTAAAGAAAGACTGGAAGGGATTTACATATTTCGTCCTCTACAGTGCATAATACAAGTAAACAACTAGAGAGGTGCATTTCCTGAAGAAATGCGAGTGTGATTGCCACTCTGCAATGGTCGACCCTGAGCATGTCTCCTCAGGGTGCATCTGGGACCAAGCATGCCAAATTTCATAGCCATAAGTCAAAACTGACCGAGTTCCAGTCAATGCCCTGCCAGGGGCCCCACGTCACCTCAGAGTGCACCCGGGACTAAGCATGCCGAAAGCATACCGAGTTATAGTCAATGCCATTCTAGGGGCACCAGTGCCTAGCTGGGGAACGAAGGGTCCCCAAGGACATCACGTCACCTCAAGGTGCACCCGGGACCAAGTGTGCCAAATTTCGTGGCTGTAGGTCCAAAACTGACTGAGTTTGGGTCAGTGCCACACCAGGGGACCCAGTGCCCAGCCAGGGACCTCATGGGCCCCAAGATCATCATATATTACCGCAAGGTGCACCGGGACCAAACCTGGCAAATTTTGTGGGTGTAGGTCAAAAACTGACTTGGTTATAGTCAATGCCAAACCAGTGGCCCCAGTGTCCAACCGAAAAGCCCCATGTAAGCACACCATTCCCGACCAGACTGGATGCATTGGCACTGGAACGGGCTCGATACCTCAAATTGCAGCAGTTGATAGCTTGACAAAAACGTGGAATAATAAGGAGAAGAAGAAAAAAAGACTTTCAGATAACAGCAGTAGAGGCAATCACACTAATTCAAGGAATCTGGAGAAATTTCAGTGCGTATTTAGTTTCATGGCACGGGGTTGGGTCAGTACACTTCTGTGATGGCAGCATTAATGCAGAGAAGTCCCTTTACATTTTAGAGCAATATAAGCTGTGGGACTGTGGTAGCCTAGTGGTTAAGTTACTGGACTCTGGACCAGAAGGTCCAGGGTTCAAAACCCACCTCTGCCAAGCTGCCACTGTTGGGTCCTTGAGCAAGACCCTTAACCCATAATTGCTTGGATTGTAAGATTGCTCTGGATAAGGGTATCTGCTAAATGCTGTAAATGTAAAATAAGCTGCCTTCAAGATGACCTTCTGGAAGACATCCATGCCTTTTTCAACAAGACAGTACAAAACAACTTGTGGCATGGCTGCAGAAGTTCTGACCTGGCCCCAATAGAGAATGTGTGGAGAATTTTGAAATGGAAAATTCTAAATGGCTGTACTGTTGCACATCTTAAGACGTATTTGCAGGAAGAATGGGAGAAAATAACACCCGATACACTTCATCACTAGGGATGGAAGTGTTCTGAGGAGCAATGGCAACAGCACAAAGTGGTAAATGCTTTACTGTCCCAACTTTTCTGGAACGTGTTGTAGGTCTGAAATGCAGGAATGGATGTTTATTAACGAATAAAATGAAGGTGACCAGACAAAACATGATCATACTGTTCGCAATGAAATACAAGTCATAGTAAATGTTAGAAACACTGCTTTTTTTTTAATTTGCAATTTCCAAATCCTCCTAACTTCTTTTCCTGATTTGGGATTGTAGTTGGAATGGGCTGCCACACCATGAACCTCCGCTGCCCTCTTCTGGTCGGTGATGGCAGTGCCGCACTGTCTTGCACTGTGTACAAGGCTTCCTGAGCTGGACAGCCAGGACGGCTGCATTAATTCAGGTTACTCTGAGTCGATTTGTGTCGAGAGTGTCATTAAATGTCTGTCCGCTAGCTCATAACGGCTAGCTCATGGTAATTAGCTGTTTAGCCAAGCTCCATTTTGTTCGTTTGTTGTATGACATTTTCAAGTGAGAGCTACGTCTAAATCCAAGTCGAAATCTATGCCAAACCTTTGACTGTTCTATCGTAGTTTATCCGTCTGTGAAATGTTAGGCGTCACATTTGATTCGAACCTTTTCTTTGATGCACACATAAGCAACGTTACTAGAATTGCTTTCCTTCCTTCTACGCAATGTTGCTAAACTTAGAAATGGGCACTCTTTACTAGACGCATTTATAACCTTGAGCTTGGATTACTGTAACGCTCTACTGATTGGATGCTCTTGTAAAAAGATAAACAAACCATGGTTAATTCAGTATGAAGCGACTAGTATGTGCTAACAAGAAAATGTGATCATATTCATCCTGTCAGGTCTGCAGTGGTTACCAAATACTAGCAGAGTGGAGAAAACTGTACCGAAAATGTAATATCCCTGAATATGTCAACAAACGTGGTTGGAATAAAGCATTTGGAAAGAAAAGACATACAATCAGCTTCTGTACAATGAACATGAACCATATGTTCTCATCAGGGAAGACCAGAGAGAAGAGTACATGCCAACGACTCCACTGCTTCTTGGGTGACTACGAGTAAACTGCTCTTTGAGAAACTTATCTTAACTTTTTTATCTCAGCTCTTTGCTGGACACTAAGAATACAAAAAACCCAACAGTACGCAGGTCATACTTAAGTCACACAGCTATATCTGGTGAGCCATTTCCCATAGCAATGAAATCTAGGTCATTCGTTTTGTAACACAAGAATATAGTCTTTACTGTCAAATGGATGATTTCACACAAAGTATGTCAGCCCAGTTTGGATATGACGCCACTTGTGTGAAATATATTTAGGCTCAGAGGAGGTTAAGATGTTAAGAATAGTCTGCAGCTGGTAATGTAATTTAATATGTTCACAGAGTCCACCCGACCCCTCTCCTTTCCCTAGGCTGAAGTACCTTCTCCTGGTGGCTATGAGGTTAACAAACAATTAACATAGAAATTGCTGCTAAATGTTGCTACCGATGCATTTTGTGTGATCCTGTGTATCGTAAAATATTATACTTGGTCATTTATTGAGGAAAACGATCCAATATTACATATTAGTGAGTGGCAAAAGTATGTGAACCACTAGGATTAGCAGTTCATTTGAAGGTGAGATTAGAGTCAGGTGTTTTCAATCAGTGGGATGACAATCAGGTGTAAGTGGGCACCCTGTTTTATTTAAAGAACAGGGATCTATCAAAGTCTGCTCTTCACAACACATGTTTGTGGAAGTGTATCATGGCACGAACAAAGGAGATTACAGAAGGTTACAAAACCATCTAAAGAGTTTGGACTCCACCAATCCACAGTCAGACAGATTGTGTACAAATGGAGGAAATTCAAGACCACTGATACCCTCCCCAGGAGTGGTCGACCGACAAAGATCACTCCAAGAGCAAGGTGTGTAATAGTTGAAGTCACAAAGGAGCCCAGGGTCACTTCTAAGCAACTGAAGGCCTCTCTCACACTGGCTAATGATAATGTTCATGAGTCCACCATCAGAAGAACGCTGAACAACAATGGTGTGCATGGCAGGGTTGCAAGGAGAAAGCCACTGCTCTCGAAAAAGAACATTGCTGCTCGTCTGTGGTTTGCTAAAGATCACGTGGACAAGCCAGAAGGCTATTGGAAGAATGTTTTGTGGATGGATGAGACCAAAATAGAACTTTTTGGATTAAAAGAAAAGCGTCATGTTTGGAGAAAGGAAAACACTGCATTCCAGCATAAGAACCTTATCCCATCTGTGAAACATGGTGGTGGTAGTATCATGGTTTTTGGAATACTGAAACCAAATTTTCACATACTTTTGCCACTCACTAATATGTAATATTGGATCATTTTCCTCAATAAATAAATGACCAAGTATAATATTTTGGTCTCATTTGTTTAACTGGGTTCTCTTCATCTACTTTTAGGACTTGTGTGAAAATCTGATGTTTTAGGTCATATTTATGCAGAAATATAGAAAAATCTAAAGGGTTCACAAGCTTTCAAGCACCACTGTAAGTATCGTGAATCGCGAAAACGCCTTTAAATATTGTAATATAATATTTCTACCCCATCGCCCACCCCTATACAATATGTATTATTTCAGTAGATCAACTTATTAAATCATAGTTTGTGTACAATTTTACGCCAACAATTTCATAAACCACAGAAGCATAAACCAATAAAACTCACATACAGAGATCATAAAACAGTAACAGTGATCTTCACAGGCTGGTGCGCACACATTTCTAATGGCACTAGTCAGCTGTTTCTGTCCATCATGGTGGTACCAGAAATAAAATGGAAGGGAAACAAGAGTCATGTTTGTACAGGGTGCATTAACCCATGCATATGACCAAAGCACTAGATAAATAGTAGTAAAAATTTAAATAAGCACTGGATAAATAGTAGAGACTGTCATAATTGTATATTAAATCAAACTTTTTGTGTGTCATAGTCTCACCTTACCTAGGATATTTACAACTGAATTGGGTATCATTGGGTTGATGCCCCTCCCTTTGCTTTCTGTGTTTAGGATCTTTCTCGGTTGCTAATCGTTCTCACTCGGGGGCTCAGTTTGGGATGCTGTTTGCCCTTTGAGCTCCTCTCTGAAAGGTGGGGGATTTCCTGATCTTTAGCAAAGTGAATCTATAGTTGGACGGACAGGTGTCTCACCCAAGTGTCTTGTAATCTGTTAAAGCTCATGATCAAGTGTCCTGCCCTGTCCCAGAGCCCAGTGCTGCCATATCTCCTCTGAAGGCCCATACTTCTCGTCTGTACTCTCCGAGAAAGCTCTGCTTTTCGAATTTCACCAGGGCAGAGATGGCAGACAAACTGGGACTTGCACCAGCTGCAGATGAACCCAGTGCTTTGAATATGTTCTCTCTGCTGGAACGTGTGGCTGGGATCGTTGACAACGTGCAGACATGCCAGCAGCGAATGGAAGAGAGGCAACTGGAGCTGGAGAACAACGTGAAGAGCATCCAGGCTGACATCGTAAAGCTGACAAAAGAGCACACCATCACCAGCAGCACGGTGGAAAAGCTGCTGGAGAAAACGCGAAAGGTCAGCTGCCACATCAAGGACGTGCGCGTACGCGTCGAGAAGCAAAACCTACGCGTGAAAAAGGTCGAAGAGACCCAGGCTGAGCTGCTCAACAAGAACAAGTTTCGTGTGGTGATCTACCAGGTAAGCCATCACGTCAAATTTTACTCAATTGCATATCGATCAGGAAGCCTCAGAGAGACACTGATGAAACCTGAGAATATTCTGAATTTGAAATGCTACTGATTCATGTGGTGACGTTTACATTCCCATTTCAGACAAGTACCCAAAATGTGGCAGATCGATGACCTTGCATATTAATTTCTGCTGACATCATGGGGGAAGATTATACTTTGTCTAACATAGTTGAACCTTCAGCAAACTGTCACAGATTATATTAAGAAAATCTAGTTATTTGAAAAATGTCAGTGGGGGGTTTCCCAAGAATTATGACTGCTCTGGTTCAATGAGATATTAGGGTTACATCCACTTGCATCCACTAGAGACATCCATAATATAAAACGATTTCGGAAAACAGGTCAAATCACCATCATGCCATGTTGTCTGGTTCAAAGAACTGGGACTTCTGGTTTGCTCAGAGTTTTATAGGTGACAACTCAGAGTCGACTGTCCTGTACTACCATCGTTGTCACCTTGCAATGTTTTATTAATATTACCATTATCCATCCTTTGTTCTTTATTGGTCAAGTTTTGAACCTAAAAAACAAAAAAAGAAAAACACACCACGATTGATGCATAGTGGTGCAAATACTTGTTTAGATATCACAGATTATTTATGTAACACGCGTCTTAGCGAGCATTACTTTGCACAGGCAACAGCTGACATAGTTGCACAGGGTTATTCTGAGAGGATACTCTGTGAAGACATGTCCTAATATAGTGCTATTGAGTTTGACACCTTGAGGCAAGTGCAGGACCCAACGGCATTAACATATTGTATGGTGCAAAAGTCTTCGGCCACAATATATGATGATCATATATAATCAGATCTTAGTCCCTTTATTAAGATGCAAACAGAAAATATGTACACAAAATTGTAAAAAATCCACAAGTTTCAGCACAAAATGTGGTACTGTGGTAGCCTAGTGGTTAAGGTACTGGACTCTGGAGCAGAAGGTCCACGGTTCAAATCCCACCTCTACTAAGCTGCCACTGTTGGGTTCTTGAGCAAGTCCCTTAACCCACAATTGCTTGGATTGTAAGATTGTACCAATTGTAAGTCACTCTGGATAAGGGTGTCTGCTAAATGCTGTAAATGTAAACGTAAACAAAATGGCTTCTGCAGGCAAAAGTTAGTATATAGTCTGACTGCCCTGAAAAAGTGGTCTCTTGGCTGCTACCCTTCCAAAAAGACCATTACTGGTCAAGCTTCTGCACTGTGGAAAAGTCAACTTGGCATCCCCATGTATCTGCCAGATGCTCAAAGGGGAGGTCACACTAAATACTTAACACTGTAGCCTATAGAAGCTGATTTTAAAAAATATATACAAATTTAATGTATTTTCTGGTTGTATTCTAATAACTAGACAGTGGAACCTCAGAATTCAAACTTAATTGGTTCCAGAAGGTCGTTCGAACTCCGATTTGTTCGAAGTCTGAATCAAATTTCCCCATAAGAAGCAATGTAAATGGGATTGATCCATTCCCTACCCCCAAATGATTTTTTTGTTTATATTCGTATGTAATTAATGATTAAAAGCAATGATCAAGCATGATGGAATGTAATACAATACGTAAAATCACTAAAGACATGAAATAAGTGAATATAAAGTGACCACGTACTGGCGGTTGGAAGATGAGTGTTCAATTTACAGTTCTGATGTTCAAGGTCGGAAATATTGTTCAAATTTGGTGGCAAAAAATTGTCAAACAGACCAATGTCTGAATTGTTTGAGTAAAGAGGCATTCGAATTCCAAGGGTCCACTGTATATGGTCATTATACAACTCTAATAAATGGCATGGTGGCCTAAGACTTTTGCGCAGTACTCCCTCTCTCACACACACACACACACACAAAGATGCAACTCGTATGTCTTAAAGATTAGTGAAGCATTGGATATATATATATAGACCACATCCAAAAATAGCCAGATAGCCTTGTGACTCAAAAGAGCTTGAGTAGAATTGCTTGCTTACGTTTTCTGTTTTTCTCTTGATCTAAATCACCAAAGTTTGTAGCTGAATTACAAAATTTAGTACACAGGCATCTCGCACAATTTTTCCAACCAAATCATCAAGAACACCGATAAGAGGCATGTGGTATGGTCTGGAGATTATACAACAAACATCTATGAGTCACCCATTGTCAACTGTTCCTCCAGGACAAAACTGGTACTGGGAAAACAAACAAACAACAACAACAACAAAAAAAAAAAAATATATATATATATATATATATATATATTGAATTAAGGAGGTATAAATTGCCATCATGAACCCAAATTTCCTTCTATAGAGCTATAGACATACACATATACACATATATATATATGTATGTATGTGTGTATGTCTATAGCTCTATAGAAGGAAATTTGGGTTCATGATGGCAATTTATACCTCCTTAATCCAATTCAGGGTTTTGGAGAGCTGGGTCTAACTGGCGGGTGCCAGTCCATTGCAGGTCACTCCCATACATACTCAAACACACAAAGAAACTTTATGGAGACATGAATTGACCAAAACATTTTGGAATGTGGGCGAAAACCAGAGTAATCAGAAGAAAAATTATTATTCAGACACCTTACAAAAGAAAACTTATTACAAGAAGGTGTAGAGAAGTTTGGCATCTCATGCATTAGTACAGCGGAAGTCTCGTAAAATATTGTAACCACAATATTTATGCAGGCAACAACTCAGTAGAGAGGTCTAAATTCAGTAACGATGAGTAAACTGGAGACCTATAGTGTAAAACTGCTTGACATTTTAAAATTTGGAATTTGTTTTGGAATTTAAGATTTGGAAAACAGTGAAATACATAGACTAGGGGCGTAACAATGCATAGCGATGTCACGATATGCATCATAGAGCTTAATGTCGTGTTCTGTTTAGTACCCCATCTAATGCAATTGCATTTTTTAAACACCAGAGGGCGCAACCATATGCCATGCTGATATGCATTTAGAACTCTTTTGCATTGTTTACACTTCAGAAATAAAAAAAATAAGAAAATCAAATCTTGAACTCTAATTGTGAGCAGAGCATCGTTATCGCCATAAATTTACCTGAAATTTTAAATATTTATATCGTATACACAATAAATAAGCTCTATCCCAACAGGGTGAAAATGAGGTCCCGGCTATCGCAGCCCCAAAGGGCTCACCAAAAGGAGCAGTGGGTGGTGATGCATCAGTGGAAGCTGCTGAACCCGAGATTGTACTTCCTGACTCGGACGAGGAATACATGGTTGTTGAAGAAGCCGATTCCACATCCGCCAAGCTGAGGAAGACCGGCTTGAAGCGCATTGAAAGTTTGAAAAGTACCTTTTCCCGAGAAAACATGACCAAGACAAAGGAGAACCTGGGCACCAAGGTGAACAAGCTGGGTGAGCGTATCGTGACGGCCGAGCGCCGTGAGAAGATCCGTCTGTCTGGAGAGCGCCTCAAGGAAACCATTACCAAGAACGTTCCAGCAAAGCTCAACCTGAAGAAGGAAAGAACTGTAGCTGAGGGTCAGGAGGGCACCGAGGGGTCCGCTGAGAGTGCAGCGCCCATTCCTCCACCCAAGGGCCGCAAACAAACTTCCGACGTAGCTTACACACCAAAAAAGGAAGGAGGGGAAGAGGCCAAAGCAGAAGAGCCAGGAGTGCCCATGTTTGACATGAAGCAGCTTTCCTAGGCACCAACTTAATCAATCGAGTTTTGTTTTTTTAAGATTTTAGTAACATCTTCTTAAAGACTCAGTTATGTTTGAGAAGGCTGAAAATGAGATAGAAGCACATGGTGGTAAAGACATGGAACAGTCAGAGACCTTGATTTGATGGATGATTTGACGGAACATTTGACGAATGGATATACTGTAATAAAGGAAGTCTTTTAGGACCTAGAAGCTTGTCAATATTTCTAAATAGTATGGACTCACAAACATTAATTAAGAATATTTATTGTGTACGACGATATGAAGACCACACGTTGGACATTTTCAAGAATGGTAAAATATTCTAGGGTTAACATTCTTATGCTTGCATGGAGCAACACATTATTTTTTGCACTGTCACAGTAATGTTTTCATCTTTTACTCTCTGGTCCTGATCTTGATGTGGCCAGGTTGTATTTAATTAGAATCATTAAACATAAATCAGTAAGGTTTTTCAATTATGTTGGTCCGAGGCAGTACACCACTAGAGGAGCGAATGGCAAAGAGAAGCATACACAGATACAGCACGTTAGCCTACATGTTATTTCATACCTACTTTGTACTGTACATTTTATGTAGTCACATTCTAGTTAGAGAGTTGCAGTTAGGTGATTTTAGCCACTATTTGTGACATGTAGCCATTGTGGGGATAAATAAAATTAACCAAACGCTGTTGGTAACTACTTTTGTAATGATATTATTTCCTTGAACCCAACGTAGAATGTCCTAACAAAATGTCCTAATACAGTGTCGTAAATGTCCTAATACTAAATTACAACTCCACACTACTGAGCTCTGGAGAAATAGAAACCTGTTCACCGAATTGGAATGGCAAATGTGAGAAACAGCTTATGGTGTAACATCAGATCCTGACCTCATAGTCATGTTTCATAGCTAAAGGCAAAGGGAAAACAAACTCCATACTAATACCCATGTTATATATGTCACTGGGGGTTTCCACAAACGTTTGGCTAAATAGTGTTTGGCTACCATAAAGCCAACCGTTCAGTTTGACATGAGACATTAGTTTATACACACACATTCATATCTGCTGTTGCTTTATGGGCATTACAAGAGGTGGCAGGGACACACAATATTGTGCCAGGAACCATTGCTTCCTTTCAGTGCTAGGAAACCACTGTTTGAAACCACTTGTTGAAAAAAACTTATACATTAACCTACAGTTGGCTAAAATCATTAACACAAAGGTTATTTTATAATAAAGTCTTGAAAATCTCATGTAATTTAGCGAGTAATGCATTGAAGGTGAAAAGTAAAAGCAAAACACTTACTCTATTGATGAACTCCGGGAGCACTAGCATGGCTGATAAGCTAACTGCAGCCTGAAAGTGTTCTGGAAGATTCAGTGTGTGTGTTTTTAAGACACTGTTTGATGATTAAGAAGATATGTGAATGATGTAAAAAGTATTTGGAAAGCAAATGAGGGGACTACCCACATACTATCCCCAATTACTTTTTAAAGACCAGATCTGATTCATGACAGTCATTGGTATGAGAAAAGGCTTTGGCCGGATAACTTAAGACATCATGTGCTAATTAAGAAGTGGTATGAAGTATAGAGGAATTCAGGGAAAACATGGAACTCCTTAATGTGGCCATGGACAACTGGAATGTTATGAAACTGAAAGAGATACTCGTGGGACAACTGGAACATCTTGAGATTGCAAATACATGTAGGGTAAAACATGCCTGAAACTATTTTAGCCAGGTACATTTACATGTACAGCATTTAGCAGACGCCCTTATCCAGAGCGACTTGCAATTGATACAGTCTTACAATCCAAGCAATTGTGGGGTAAGGATCTTGCTCAAGGACCCAACAGTGGCAGCTTGGCAGAGATGGGATTTGAACCCTGGACCTTCTGGTCCTTAGTCCAGTACCTTAACTGAAGAGTACTGAAGAGGTGATTGTGAACGTAGGTCTAGGATTTAAGGAAAAAGGTGTTTACTGTCTTTTATAAGAAGTGGGACAAAGCCAACTGGAAGACATGTATAGAAACAATAATAGAAACAAAACCCTTCTTTAAGTGCGGAAGCTGGAGAGGTGAAAAAAGCTGGATAAATGCTCTGGAGACAATTGTTGGCTTGGCTGATTTTGTGGACTTGTCAATATTTCTTTTCCTCTTGCTGCTACTCTAGGAGAGGACTTATTTCTAATTATAGTTTACTTATGAAGGTCGCTGAACTGAATTTCAACGACAAAACTGTAAATATTAATGAGGTTCTATGGCTTCATCACTGTTATACATCAACACTTTCATAATGCTTGTAAGTTTAGACATTTTAGCTAGTTTTGTTATCCTAACCTTTGGTAGAGGATCAACCTGTTCAGATACTGCCTTTGGCATGGGGTTGGAGGTCCATGAGAAATTTTCAGGTGTAACATGACCCTCATTGCTGCACAGATTCCATGTTCTACCCAAATGCAGTTCACTTTCAGAGCAGGCGCTTAAAATACATACTTTAAACCCTAAATGAGAAGCAAATTAAACGTAACACTTCAATGTGTGCACGCACTTCCACGTTAAGCGGACAGCCGTATCGCTTTCCATACCTCAGCATCTCCGTTTGAACAGTCACGCCTCAGGAACTCCTTGCGTGTTCGGTCGCTGAGGGTCCTGAACGTCGAACGGCGCGTCCAGTGGTCGTTAATGGAGACGTCCAATTTTAAACCTCCGAACTGGCGAAAACGTGCTCATTGCGCCCGCTGGTTGCCGACCGAAATCATTCTTGAAAATGTCCTCGAGCAACGAGTCCACCAAACTTTCAGTATATACGAAAAACAAAGGCTCCCTGTTCTGTTTGAAGTTGTTCAAGTGCAGCCAATATTTAGGAGTCACACCTAGCAAACCTCTGGAATTAATTTCTATATTTTAATGAATATTGTTGACAGCAAAGAGTTTAAATATAAAAGTCTCATTAATTACCAGCACATGCTAGTTCTGGTTGGAATATAGCTACTTGGCTGTTGCTAGCGTGAAGTGCACGTGAAGCGAATTAGTTTTACTTTGACCACTGATAAGTCTGACACCACCACTTATTGCTCGACAACAGAAGACATTTATACATGAAAAATAAGAACAGTGCATCCAAGGATAAAAAGTACAATCGTTGTAGGAGTACACACACAAAAAGAAACTAGCCCCGACCACAAAACAGCAGAACGTCCATTCCAAAATGGCATTGCTCATTCCCAAACATGTAACCATGAAACTCGAAATGTTCACTTAAAAACATTAAGACAATGCATTAATCCGGGTTTACTCCCTGCCTGCGGTTACTAACTGTGGCGAGTTTGGCACGTTCTCCCTATTTATGTCTGGGCTTCCTCCAGGTTCTGTGGTTTCCTCCAACCTTGCAAAAATACATGGACTGGGCATCCTAAATTTCCCCTAGGCATGAATCCACCTTGCCTAGGTGTATTACCTCTTTTCATCCAGTTTCTCAGGCAGGCTCTGGACCCACCACGTCCCTCAGAAAGGTACAACGAACGATGCGAGAAGGAATGAATAAATAAATTCATAAACAAAGGACTAATTCTCAACAGAGAATTAATGGAAGCACTGTAAATCGGGAGCATGTTCTTTACTCAGTATAACTGTGCAATGTCAAGTGCAGCTGATACTACATTATTAAATAAAACTAAACTAACAAAGCTAAGCGTAGAAAGATAATCCGTGTTAGCAAGAAGACCGGGTGGAATACATGTCGACTTTTTGTACATGGTTCAAGTTCTTGTACAGTAAATCTCTCTCCTTTTCTTTACACCGTCACAAGTTTCATCAGGGTTTGTTCCCCAAACAGTTCTTTAAAGTAAGCCACATGCTCCTCACAGTGCTCGCCTAGGGGAAAAAACAAAAAGAGTGGCCACAAAGTCAAAAGCAGCATACCCTCAAACAAGTGCAGAAATGTGTGTGTGATGTCTGAATACTATTAATGGCTTCTAATATAAATAAGATTTTAGTGAATTGTTCCAATTGTAGCGATATGTGCTCAATTTTGGGACGTGTACAATTTCAGCCACACTCACCTGGGTTAAACGCAGGATTGCCACGTAATCTGAGGTTTCTTTGCTCGAAGAACCGGAAGATTGTGTAAAAGAGCATTGTGTCTTTGGTCTGTCGAGCAGCGTCCAGGAATTTGCGGGCTGAGACGTTATCGTGGTTTCCGACACTGCGGACAAATCGGAGAGCTTCAAGAACTTGCTGTTTTGACAGGAGTACCTCCACTATCTCATCGTTAGCTGTGGATAGCCTCTGGTATAAGCACACACAAACAGGATGGGGAAGATATGGAGAATGAGAGAGATAGAGAGTGAAGAGACAGAAAGACAGAGACAGTGACCTTGTCAGCAAAGTTTCAGCAGAACAAATGCACAATTCAAATTAATAGGAGTTTGTCTAATACCTTGAGCATGTCTAGGGAGAGCTGGTGGGCCGGAGGATATGTGCTTTCCAGTGAGAGTAACAGGCAGGCCTAAATCAGAAAACAAAGTATTGACTGCCGAAAGAGACACAGGAATTTAATGCTCTAGAACACAGGCTGCAGTTAGCACTAGCAGCTATACTAGCACCCTGAGTTCACCCATACAGTAAGTGTTTTGCTTTTACTTTTCACTTTCAATCCATTACTCACTAAATTACATTGATTTTTCAACACTTTACTATAAAATAAGCTTTGTGTTAATGACTTTGGCCAACTGAAGGTTAATCTAAGTGTGTTAAACATTTACTTACTTATCATAGGCTCCGCTCTACCAAACTATTGTTCTATCATTGGGTCCTTAGAGACAAGTTCTTAGTTTTGTGATGGTTAGAAAAGAATACAGACACTCCCCATTTTACAATGGCCTAAACAATGTTTTAAATCCCATAATTGCTAGAAATGTGAGCAGCATCTCCACTTGTGTTTGTGGCATTAGTGAAAATGTCTTTTATTGACACTTATGTGGAGTCGTCGCCTTTCATCATTATAATTCATACACTCTGTAAGTAGATGCTTTATTCCAATAGGGGTTTGGCAGGTTAAACAGATTGGGGTACTAAGGAAGGGGATAAACTTGCATAACACATAAAAAATGTGGCCTTATATATGGTTGCACATATGTATTGGTGAATTAAACCATCTTTTTTCAGATACAAATCATTTACATTTACATTTACATTTACATTTACAGCATTTAGCAGACGCCCTTATCCAGAGCGACTTACAAAAGTGCTTTGTAATCTTCCTAGGAGATAGAACCTCATATTAGTACAAGTAAACAGTAGCTGAAGTACACAATCCAACTACAACCTGCTCATATCTGGTGTAGAATTTTTTTTTTTTTTTTTTTTTTTTTTTTTATTATTATTTTTTTTAACTGGAGGATATGCAGTTTTATTCACTCAAGTGCTGGGTGAAGAGGTGGGTCTTTAGTCGCCTCCAACATTCATCTTAACCTCAGTGCAACTTATTGGTAGTAATCACCATTTTTTGGTTGAACTGGCTTCCACTTGGACTATGCTGAATAAAAATCCTTAGTGCACAACATTTAGACCAATTCGTATTTAAGACAATGCAGACTCAACTTATATGCACAAGTCGTTGTGGATACAACTCACAGCATGGGGAACTTTTCTAGAACTGTGCTTACCAATGGTTTGGAGTCACTCAGCACATGATACTGAAGAAACTGATGAAGCATATAGAACAGATTGTGCTGGACCAGAGTTTTAATGACCAGCTCATAAAAGTAATGCTGCAACACACAAGGGGGGGATTTAACTCCACGATATAACAATGAAACCTGTGAAAGCCTCTGGATTCTCATAATGACTGTTCTTATGTATACGTACAAACAGTAATGACAGCACTGCTTAATATTATAAGGTATTTCTTAGACTGTACCTGAACTGTGATTTGAAACTGGTTGAGTGAGCGAATGTATTCCATGAGAACTCCAATGATGAACTTATGGGACACATCCTGTGAAAGGCATACAAATATATTTTAAAGTGATCCTTGTACTATATATACACACACAGTACAGTACTGTGCAAAAGTCTTGGTCTATGGTAATAATGGCCATATCTAACATATTGTCGACGACTGGACCCAAATATTTCAAACTCGGATTCGGCACTCCATGATCCTCTTCTACTGATCTTCATTCTAATCTTTAATCTCTAATTTTAGCACATCTTAGCCTTTTAACCCTGTTTCCATTTTGAAAGGGAGTTTTTTTGGCTGCTACCCTTCCAAAAAGAGCCTTCCATTTCTGATCAACCTGTAGAAAGATCAACTTGGCATCCCGATGGAACTGCCAGATGTTGCTATTCCTCAAGTGTAAGGGGAGGTCACACTAAATACTTGCCAATGTAGCCTTTTTGTAGTTTTTTTCCATACTGCATACAAATTTAATGTATTCTCTGGTTGTATTCTAATAATGAGACAATAAAACATGAAAAATATGAGAAATCATTACATATGGTCATTATACCAATAATCTAATGGTGACCTAAGACTTTTGCACTTTTTGTACTCGACCTGAAGAGAAGACCATAAAACACAAGGATATATTCCATCATCATCACAATCATATGCAGTGTCTTCCAATGTGTCAGATTTGATTGACCAATCAAGGGAACAATTTTTAGAAAACCTGACTCACCTTATTCTCAGAAAATGCAGAGAGAACATGTGTGTACATGTCTGACTGATCAATGACTGCTTGCGTCCGAACTGGTCTTGCATAGGCGTTACTGGAGCGACTGGAGCTCGACTCCACAGCCTACAGGAGGAGGTAAGGCAATCAACATCACAAATCTAAAGCATGTTTAGGATAATACCAGTGTCACTAAGAATAAAATGAAGGCATACCAAAGTGTATGCCTGCTCTGCTTCCAGGTACTCCTTGTACACTTGATTCAGCTTATCAAATACAACAGCCACCACAGGCAAGTTTCCTTTTTCGCCACTTGTAAGCACTAAAAAAAGGAATGTGGCATTCATATTATAAGCCTTCATCTTGTAATTGGGCATAATATGAAATATAATGCACAATTACACACACAGTACAACATTGGAGTGAAAATATTCAACAAGAATTGAGATCACCTACACCAGTTTTTTTTGGGTATACACACACAGTTGGATCAAGTACATGTTCAAACAGATACAGACACTATTTCTAGAAATGGCACTTTTCTAAGTCCACTACTTGATGTTACTTATTACAACATTTTTAATTACTTTTAACTAGAGACGTACCAATTACAAATTCAGACTATTTTGGCAGATTCCGATTTTCTTTCTTTCTAAGAAGTATAAATTACAGCGTACAGAAACATTTTTGTTCAACTTTTCTTTTAATGGAAACTACTTCATTGCTGAAGAAAGTTAGCAGTGGCTGCTGGTTTGTGCCTGGCTCTGCTCTCTCTAAAGCTTTAGCTTTCACCTCTTTGCCTTTATTAGTTTTGCTGCATATTCAGCAAGGTGATGCTCTTTTAGACGTCTTCTTAAATTCGTTGTTCTGAACATTTTCGGAGTTGTTTTCATTTTGCCTGCATTTCAAACACGCTCTGAAGAACTTCTACACTGACAGAATGGCGGTGTCTGGAATAAATTCCTACACCCTTATTAGTATCCCTACTCCCTCTTTAGTATTGCACTATATAGGGAGAGACTATTTAGTTGACTAAGTAGCCTGAAATCTAACACGTCCTCACCATAAACATGGGTCAAACCAGAGAGTGACTGAGCCGTGTTTAAAGCTCTGTACGTAGATGAACTGAATTCTGAACTAAACTTAGTAAAAGCACTATGTGCTGCTCAAGTCTAAATGTGATCGGCACAGAATTGGTCATATGAGGCTGATCGACCAATCACACTAAAAACTGTCTGATTCCGGTCATCGGCCGATCGATCGGTGCATCTCTAGTTTTAACAGTTTAAGTAAATAGAGAGATGTTTATATGTCAGCTTATATGAGAAACCTCTATCAGGGATATGGATGTTTTTTAAATAAATGATGCATACTCTGTGAGCAGACAGACAGGATGACCATTTTGCAATCGCTTCTGTGCAGCAAAAAGTCAATCAGTTTGCCTTTGTCTTGAAGGAGATTCACTGTGGGTTGGAGCTTCACCTGGAGATACCACAAATAACCTACGAAAAGAAATGGCAGAGGAAAACACGATAAAATTGCCTCTCGTTTTAAACTTTTCGTTTGGATTAAAGGAGTTTCTTCATACTGACTAAAATGGTTCTTACCCTCACTTGCACTGATGATAATATCTGGTTGGAAGACACTCCAAGTCGATGAGTCTGAATGTTAAGCAAGATTCAATAGGATGGGGCAGCAAGATCTTTAAGAGACCCTAAAATCGATGTTTTAATCAATGATGGTTTAAATGATTAATGACCACTTGGAAATCATGGTACAAGCCAAGAAGCACTGTGTTTGGGTAACAGGTTCCTAACCAGTCATACTACAGTCAGCCATTTTATTAGGTACAACTGTTCATCGGCCTGTTAAAGCAAATATCTAATCAGTCGATCACAAGACAGCAACTCAAAGCATTCAAGAATGTAGACATGGTCATGGTTACCTGCTGAAGCTCAAACCAAGCATCAGAATGGGGAAGAAAGGTGATTTAAGGGACTTTGAACATAGCATGGTTGTTGGTGCTAAACAGGGTGGTCTGAGTATTTCAGAAACTGTTGATCTACTGGGATTCTCTCACACAGCCACCTATAGGGTTTATACAGAATGATCTGAAAAGAGAAAATATCCAGTGAGGGCAGTTCTCTGGGTGAAAATGTCTTGCTATGGAATAACTTCCCTGTCTGGGCTTCAAATGTAATAAACAAAACAGATAACAACTGATTAAAAGGATACAGAGCTCACAAGGGACTGAAACCACAGGCCCTGTAGAACAGAAGACAGACAACTAAGTGTTAAATGACAACCACATGCCAAGTAATACAAGAATGTAAACGTAATAACTAATAACTTTTCTGCTTATGTTCTTATTATCAAATGAAGTTGCCAGGTATGTTCCGTTTCATGTTCTGTGGTCGTTGACCGAATTGGTTGTTTGTTTGTTTGTTTCGTTTTTAACGCCATGAATTACCTCTCGGCCTTGCTCATGGCAGGAGGGTGGGCATGGTACTCGTATGCTTACAAGAGTCACAGTTGGGGTTTAATTCCCATCGCGTCCAAGAATCTCAGGGTTTTATGGGCGCTTTCAGAGCTTAGCGCAAGGTCTATGTCTTCAGATCATTTTAGTTGGTGTCTGGCCTCTTTGTATTTCTTACATTCTGAGACAACATGTTTTACTGTTATTTCAGTGGAGCAGACATCGCAAATTGGTGGCTGTTCTCTCTTTAACAGGTGAAAGTGGGTCAATTTTGTATGTCCTATTCTGCATCTTGCCCAGGTTGTTTGATCAGTCCTGTTGCGGAGGCATGCCATTATGTTGGTGTTTATATTAGGGTTTATCTTTTGTAGTTTGTCATTTCTCTGGCTTTCCCACTCTCATTGCCATAGGCTTTTAATATAGGTTTGAACTGCCGGTTTGGCATCCGATGCTTGTATCTTACTAAACATCGTCGATATGGTCCTGGGGTTGCGTGTCACCTTGTCAATGGTTGTTAACCGGACATTACCATAGTCATAGGCTATTTATGCTACTGTAATGTAAATATAAAGGGCATTTTCATCAGAAAACTGAGTGCGAACGATACAAATACGCGTCGGCGATACTACTGAAAACATGAGTGGAACGCTACCATCTACACAGCATTTTCCATTTCATCTAAAAAAAAATCCTTGCACAATAGGAACCATAACGTACTTCCTACTTATGCACGTAGTTCATGAAAAGTACATCAATATTCATCGAAATAACTCAAATATCAAAGTGTGGCATAAATAATATATATGGCAGTAAAAATACACGTTAAACCTTCTTTCATTTGATCGGATGCTTACGCAATAAAAAGTTGAAACACTTAAAAAGTACAAAACAAAAATGTATTTCCTATTATAATGCGTTATCGTCGTTAATGCAAACAAACATCGAACGGATGGTCATTAAATGGTTCGTACCTGTATAATGAATAAATATTAAATGAGATGATAATGAAGCAATTTCATCAAAAGCAGTTTCATCAAAGCTTTTGATATAAATAAGATTCATAAGAAGAAAAAAATTTTAAATTAGATCTAGCCACCTGTTACTGCAATCCTGTACGGCTGGATAGACTGTGCAGGAAGCACCGGCTGGTGAACATTTACAGCTCCGTCTACTTCCCTCAGCTTGATGTCAAAGACAATGGACGTCTGAAGAAATGTTCAAATAATTTAGTCACAAAAAACTGTGTGAAGGGATGACGAAAAGTGTGTGTTTTTTTTATCCATCAAAGTTATCATGAAAACCAATATGATCACAAGGTACATCCGATAATTGATTATGGTCTAAAATAACATACAGGTATACCACCTGTACAAAAACAACTAACAGACATTGGTGTTTCCAAAGGTATGGGAATAAACTCACCTGTGAGCTCTGATGGTGCACCACAACCAGATTATCCACAATACTCAGAGCAAACTTGCCTGTGTTATTGAGTTTCAGCACGTGGGCCTTCTTACAGGGGCCTTCTCTGTTAAACAAGCAGAAAGTTCAGCTAAACAGTAACATGCTATTTGTCACTGACAGTAATAACATAAGATGGTTAAAATAAGAAAATTAAAGGGGGAATTTCCTACCGAGAAAATCTTACCATAAAATCCTATTTCAAATAAAATAAAAGAAAGTAATAGAAATGTTTACAGAATAAAAGCTAAATATTAAAGGTCACCCTTCTAAAAGTATTCCTTGCAAGCTCTTCTACAATGCAAGCTAGTTATGTGTAGTCACACAGTCAGGACCAAAAGTCTATTTTGAATTTTTGCTAATTTAATACAATGGTTTTAATTACACATGGTACAACCAGCATAACAATTTGAGTGAAAAGTTGCATTTTTGAAAGAAAAGCCCTTCTGATACGTCTCCCTTTTGATCTACAGTGGTTTTTGAAATTTTGTGAACCCTTTAAAATTTTCTATATTTCTGCATAAATATGACCTAAAACATCATCAGATTTTCACACAAGTCCTAAAAGTAGATAAAGAGAACCCAGTTATACAAATGAGACACATATTATACTTGGTCATTTATTTATTGAGGAAAATAATCCAATATTACATATTAGTGAGTGGCCAAAAGTATGTGACCTTTGCTTCAGTATATGCCTGTGTGCCCCCCTGTTGCAGCAATAACTGTTTGATCAGTCCTCACACCGGCTTGGAGGAATTTGAGCCCATTTCTCCGTAAGAACAGCTTCAGCTCTGGGGATGTGGTGGGTTTCCTCACATTAGTGCTCGCTTCGGTCTTCACAACATTTCGATTGGATTAAGGTCAGGACTTCAACTTGGCCATTCAAAAACATTAACTTTATTCTTATTTAACCATTCTTTGGTAGAACGACTTGTGTGCTTAGGGTCGTTGTCTTGCTGCATGACCCACCTTCTCTTGAGATTCAGTTCATGGACAGATGTCCTCACATTTTCCTTTATAATTCTGTGATATAATTCAGAATTCATTGTTCCTTCACTGATGGCAAGCCGTCCTGGCCCAGATGCAGCAAAAAAACAGACCCAAACCATGATACTACCACCACCATGTTTCACAGATGGGATAAGGTTCTTATGCTGGAATGCAGTGTTTTCCTTTCTCCAAACATAACACTTTTCTTTTAAACCAAAAAGTTCTATTTTAGTCTCATCCATCCACAAAACATTCTTCCAATAGCCTTCTGGCTTGTCCACGTGATCTTTAGCAAACTCCAGACGAGCAGCAATGTTCGTTTTGGAGAGCTGTGGCTTTCTCCTTGCAACCCTGCCATGCACACCATTGTTGATCAGTGTTCTTCTGATGGTGGACTCATGAACATAAACATTAGCTAATGTGAGAGAGGCCTTCAGTTGCTTAGAAGTTACCCTGGGGTCCTTTGTGACCTCGCCAACTATTACACACCTTGCTCTTGGAGTGATCTTTGTTGGTCGACCACTCCTGGGGAGGGTAACAATGGTCATGAATTTCCTCCATTTGTACACAATCTGTCTGACTGTGGATTGGTGGAGTCCTCTTGAGAGATGGTTTTGTAACCTTTTCCAGCCTGATGAGCATCAACAACTCTTTCTGAGGTTCTCATAAATTTCCATGAAATTTCCATGATACACTTCCACAAACGTGTTGTGAAGAGCAGACTTTGATAGATCCCTGTTCTTTAAATAAAACAGGGTGCCCACTCGCACCTGATTGTCATCCCATTGACTGAAAACACCTGACTCTAATTTCACCTTCAAATTACTGCTAATCCTAGAGGTTCATTTAGTGCCACTCACTAATATGTCATATTGGATCATTTTCCTCAATAAATCAATTACCAAGTATAATATTTTTGTCTCATTTGTTTAACTGGTTTCTTTATATCTACTTTTAGGACTTGTTGAAAATCTATGATGTTAGGTAATGTTATTGCGAAATATAGAAATTCTAAAGCGGTTCACCAAACTTGCACGAATCACTGTAAATGCAGCATGAACTCGTCTCCTTTTGATCTAAATGCAGCATGATCCGATGACAATACCAGAACTGTGGTATTGCAAAACTTTTAAATAAAGGTTCTGGACAGTATTTGACCGTACCTAGGTAAGTTGATACAAAACAAACTTCTGCTCCTGGCTTTGGTGGTCCTCTTTGATGTTTAGGGTACAGACGTAGAAGCTGACCATAACTATATCGACAAAAAAGAAAGAAAGAAGATAAGCACAGAGAAAATTGCTAAACAGCACTATTCCACATGTAGCCTTATGTAATATATGTAAGTACAAATCAACAAAAACAAAAAAAACTGTGGGCATACACAACAAACAACAAAAAAATATTTAAAATTACAAAATAGGCGTTTTGGTTAATGAAATAAAATAGGTCGTGGTTGGAGGAAGGAAGAAGGTGAGTACAAAACCTAAGAACCCGTCCTAACCGTTAAAGCATGGGGGTGGAAAAACATCATTACTTTGGGGTGCGTTTCTGCAACGGGGACGGACGACTGCAACCATATTAAAGGAGAATGGATGGGTCATGATCGTGAGATTTTGGCCAACCAACCTACTTTCTCCGTGAGGAGCATTGAAATGGGTTGTGGCTGGGTTTCCAGCATGACAATAACCCGAAACACACAGCCAGGGCTCAAGATCTCGAGTGGCCTAGTCCGTCTCCAGACGAAGCAATAGAAAATCTTGGAGGGAGCTGCAACTCAATCTGCCCGGCAACAACCCCAAAACTTTGAAAGATCTGGAGAAGATCGGTAGGAAGGGTTACGGGTTCGCATGCGAACGCGGCTGGCGAATCGTGAAAGTAAAAGAAAGGGGATATTAGGAACCCATTGCCGTCAGCCTCCAGATGGTGTAATGAACTGAAATGAGTGAGATAAATAAAACAATAATTAATGAATGCAAACAAACTTGAGATAAAGAATGAAGGGACTTTGTGTGTGTCAGAGAAATGCCGAAGCTGTGAAGCAGGCGCGCACACACACAAAAGATCACGACGCACCTATGGGGGGCAGCGAAAGCGGGTGTAAGCCCACCTGGCCGAAGGTGCAAAGCGCGGCAGCTTATTATAACCACTGACGCGCTTCGACCAACGAAGCCCGCCCACAAAGCTGAGCAGCGATCAGCGCAGGAAGCGGAAAGTGTTTCAAATACACTGACGTGGCCAACGGAAGAAATCTGCTTCTTAAAGCAAAGCAGAGCGCAGCGCACGAAGCACCAATTGTTTCAATGCACTGAAGTGTTTAACAAATGAAATCTGCCTATTAAAATGAGACAGAGCACAGCGCACAAAGCGCGAAGTGTTTTAATCCACTGACGTGTTTAAAAAAGGAAATCTGCCTATTAAAATGAGGCAGAATCACAGCGCACAAAGCGCGAAGTGTCTAAATGCACTGACGGTTTAACAAAGAAATCTGCTTCTTAAACTAAAGAAGAGCACAGCGCACGAGCGCCCTGTTTCAATGCACTGATGTGTAACACATGAAATCTGCCTATTAAAATGAGGCAGAGACAGCGCCGAAGCGCCAATGTTTTAAACACTGACGTGTTTAAACAAAGGAAAATCTGCCGAATAAAAATGAGCAGAGCAAGCGCACAAAAGCGCGAAGTGTCTAAATGCACTGACGTGTTAAACAAATGAAATCTGCCTATTAAAATGAGGCAGATCAAGCGCCACAAGCGCGAAGTGTCTAAAGCATGGACGTGATTAATTGAGGGGGGTCTCTGCATGGAACGAGGCAGAGATCAGCGCTTGAGGCGCCTGAGAATAGAAGCGCCAAAATATTAATGAAATGAAATGGTAACTTAATCAATAATTCGGGGAAAGAAAATATAGTACGGCGCCTGATAGCGCTGGGAGAGAGAGTAGGAAGCCAACAAGCCGAGAGCGCTCAGTGTAACGAACTGAGCACCATGCAATCGACGAACGAGCTCTCTCTAGGAATCGCTCTCTACACAGAATCAGGGCTGCAGGGGAACGCAGCCGCGCAGCCTGAGCGTGAGAGCGGTGACGCGCTGTGTGGGCTTCAGAGACCGATTTCAACTTCTGAAGCAATGCGATGCGTTTCACGGTACTGTGTGTGTGACACAGCATGAAACGGACGGCCAGAGCCCGGACGAAAGCGGGAAACGAGCCCACCGCTCGGATCCGAGGCTGCAAAGCCCAAAGTGAGGCAGTAGAGGTGAGGGACACGCGGGAACGCGCAACGCCGGGGCGAGCGCACCTCAAAACGCCGAAGCGGAACCGCGAATGGGCACAAGCGCAATTACAGGCCGGTTCTGACCCTACGCTAAATCAACCCCCTGGATTACCTCCGAATCTCCAGATTCGTACTCCGGCTGAGCCCCTAAAGCGGGCCCAGTCTACAAAGTCCCTAACACCAAGCGTACCGAAGCGACAGCGCGAATGAGACCCCCGAAAGTCTCCCAAACACAAAAAACCGTAGCGTCCCCAAGCACAGCAAAACCCTGATATAGACGCAATGGGAATCAGTAGGATGGAAGGCGATGGTGCGACGCCTGTCAGTGCCAAACAAAGCTCTTAAATAGAGCCACTGACAGGTGTGTGCAATCGTGCCGTAATCAAGTGACACTGGCACGCTCGCACGGTCTGAGGACCCGAGCCAAAGCTGAAAAACCAATATGGCTCTACTGTTTCAGCTTGGCAGAATCCCCAGACTGCTGGGGAGGTAGTTAGAACGCAATGGGGGTAAACAGTGGCCACTAGGCGGCCACTGTGCACCACGTAACAGTAACCCCCCCCCGAGGGGCGGGGGGGGGGCGGCCCGCCGGCCCCAAAGTGACCAAATCCCCCTGGCCTGTCGCACACGCCTCAGGGTTAAGCGTCTGGCACACGGGGGGCGCCAGCCTACAGGGTCAGCCCCAGCGGGGGGCGGGGGGGGGGGAGTCAAAAGAAAGGCCGTGTGGGTCGTGCCCACATGCGCGGCCCAGCTCGAGCTCAGGGCGAGGCCACGGCGTGGACCTACAAACAGACGAACCCCATTGCGTTAGAGCCAGACAGCACGAGTGCTCAACCATAGAGTGCATGGCTCACGGTTGAAAGCCGGAGCTGTGCCGGGTGTCCAAGTGCAGGATTACGGAACGGCATGCTCAGGGACGGAGTGACATGGCTCAGGTTCAAGATGGGCAGGCAGTGCACAGGCATGGGTCACGGGCGCGGCGAGCTGGGAACGGAGCGTAGTTGTCAGGTTCGCAAGCTTGGCAGGCGCTGAGTGCCCAGGTACAGGAATCGACGGGCGCGCGAGCTCGGGACGGAGCGTAATGGCAGGTTCGAAGCTGGCGGCGCTGTGTGCCCAAGTACGGGGTCAACGGCGGGCGAGTCGGAAGGGCGTAACGGCTCAGGTTCGCGTAGGCGGCGCCATGTGCCCAAGGACGGGGTCAACGGGCGCGGCGAGCTCGGAACGGAGCGTAACGCTCAGGTTCGCAGTAGGGCGGCGATGTGCCCAAGTACGGGGTCAAACGGGCGCGGCGAAGCTCGGGCACGGACGCGTAACGGCCCGGTGGCAGTAGGCGGCGCTATGTGCCCAAGTACGGGGCAACGGGCGCGGAGAGCTAGGGAACGGAGCGTAACGGTCAGGTGCAGCTAGGCGGGCTGTGCACACCACCAGTACGGGGTCAACGGGGCGCGGCGAGCTCGGGAACGGAGCGTACGGCTGGTTGCGCAGTAGGCGGCGCCATGTGCCCCCAGTACGGGGTCAACGGGCGCGGCGACTGGGACCGAGCGTAACGGCTAGGTTCGCCAGCTAGGCCGGGCTATGTGCAAGTACGGGGTCAACGGGCGCGGCGAGCGCCGGGACGGAGCTTGTTAAAACGTGCGTCTAGTTGTGTTAGCCGATGAAGGACCACGCGAATAGACCTCTCTCTGTGCGCACGTGCAGGAGGAAGTGAGTTGACGAGTGGAGTGGGGTCGTTGACCGCGTGAGTAGCTCGCCCGTGCAGGATTGGGAGAACCTTAGCGTTTGCGGTGACTGAGGGCGCGACGAGGTTGTGACCAGCTAGGCACGGCGCCATGTGCCTAAGTACGGGGTCAACGGGCGCGGCGGTCGGGAAACGGAGCGGTTGAACGGCTCAGGTCAGCAGCTAGGAGGCGCTCTTTGCCCAAGTAAGGGGTCAACGGGCGCGGCGAGCTCGGGAACGGAGCGTACTGGCTCAGGTCGCAAGCTAGCGGCGACCTATGTGGCCAAGTACGGGTCAACCGGACGCGGCGAGCTCGGCACAAGGCGGTAATGGATTCCGGTTCGCAGCTAGGCGGCGATATGTGCCAAGTTACGGGGTCAAACGGGCGCGACGACACCTCCGGTTTTTCACAGTGTGTGGGGGCTATACGCTCGCCTCCAGCTTGAGCCGTCGGTTGCACTTCGTGAACGGGGCCCGGGCTGCGCTGTGAGCCTCTCCGTGGAGCCGATGGCTCACACAAGGGTTGAAGGCCACGTGGGGCTCCTGTTAGGGGCCAGGCGGCAAAACAACTGCCCCACCCGTGGAGTCTTGTGCCTCAAACACGGGGGTTGCGTGTGCGGCGGCCTCAGGAACAGGGCCAGAAGGCGCCACGGCTAAGGCGAGGTCTGAGTGGCCGATGCGGGGCTTATGAATTGCGGCAAGCTCGAACAGAGCGTAGTTGCTCCAAGAACTTTACGGTATCTCCGTTTAAGGTCAGGTACCAACTGAGCAGAGCAAGCTGTTTGCTTACAGAATCAATCTCGCAAGAATGGAGTGAGACAAAGAGGTAATGCTCTGGGGCAACGCTAGGTGGCGCTAACAGCTCAGGTACAGAGCTTAACGGGCCAGTAAGCGGGGGTGATGGCTGGAAGCAGGCGAATGCCTTCAGTATCCCTGGTTCCGGATCGGATATGCGCATCGGCGAATGGCCAGATCGCACATGCGGCCGGGAGGCGCGCGGGAAGGAATGCAGAAGTTCCTGCTCCAGACCAGCATCAAGACCTCTTTCCAAAAACAGCCATGAGCAGCAGGTCATCCAGACCCATCTCTCTGGCTGCGCACAGAAAATCCACATCACCGATCACAGGACCGACTCCCCTGGGTAATTTCAAACACAAGGGGTGGTCTGGGGAGTGGAGAATCAGTGTGGGGTAGAATATTCCGAGGGGGAGGGTTGGGAGCCTCAGCGGGGCTAAAACTCCGGATCCAAGAATTACTGGAGAAGCCCGCAATGGATTGCTGGGTACCGTGGGGGAGCATACGCCTCACGGGCGAGGTCTGCGTGACCAGGGGGTCAAGAGGCAAACCAGTCCCAACCCGACGGAGTCGAAAGGAGGGACCCCCAAGGAGCCAGACGGAGACCCAAAGAGCGATCGCCGCGATGGGAAGGAAGAGGTGGGGACTTCCTTGAAAGAAGTCCCAGGAGCTGACGCGGGTCTGGTTTGGTCGCCACCATTCTGTTACGGTTCGCCATGCGAAAGCGCTGGCGAATCGTGAAAGTTAAAAGAAAGGGATATAGGACCCCAATTGCGTCAGCTACAGATGGTAGTAATGAACTGAAATGAGTGAGATAAATAAAACATTAATTAATGAATGCAAAACAAACTTGAGATAAAGAATGAGTGGGACTTTGTGTTGTCAGCGTAACTGCCGAATCTGGAGCAGGGAGGACACACAAAAGCTTCGACCGCACTATGGGGCAGCGGAAAGGCGGGGTAAAGCCACCTGCGAAGGTGCAAAGCGCGGCAGCTATTATAACCACTGACGCGTTTCGGACCAACGAAGCCCGCCCCACAAAGATGAGCAGCGATCAGCGCAGGAAGCGGAAAGTGGTTCAAATACCACTGACGTGTTTAACAATGAAATCTGCTTCTTAGCCTAAAGCAGAGGCACAGCGCACGAAGCGCCACTTGTTCCAATGCACTGATTGTGTTTAACAAAGAAATCTGCCTATTAAACTGAGGCAGAGCACAGCGCACGAAGCGCCAATTGTTTTAATACACTGACGTGTTTAACAAAGGAAACCTGGCTATTAAAAATGAGGCAGAGCACAGCGCACAAAAGCGCGAAGTGTCTAAAATGCACGGAGTGTTTAACAAATGAAATCGCCTATTAAAAAATGAGGCAGACACCGCGCACAAAGCGCGAAGTGTCTAAATGCCTGACGTGATTAATTGAGGGGGGTCTCGGCATGGAACGAGGCAGAGATCAGCGCTTGAGGCGCCTGAGAATAGAGCGCAAAATATTAATGAAATGAAATGGTAACTATTACAAAATCGGGGAAAGGAAAATTATAGTAAGGCTGATAGCGCTGGGAGAGGAGTAGGAAGCAAAAACCGAGAGCGCTCAGGGTAACGAATGAGACCATGAATTCGGACTAACGAGCTCTCTCTAGGAACGATCTCTACCCAGAATCCGGGCTGCGGGGAACGCAAGCCCCACGCAGCCTGAACGTGAGAGCTGGTGACGCGCTGTGAGGGCTCAGAGAAGCTTCGGGTTCTGAAGCAATGCGATGCGTTTCACGGTACTGTGTGTGACACAGCATGAAACGGACGGCCAGAGCCCGGAAGAAAGCGGGGGGAGTCGGGCCCACCGGCTCGGATCCGAGGCTGTAAAGCCCCAAAGTGAGGCAGTAGAGGTGAGGGACACGCCGAGGAACGCGGCAACGCCGGGGGAGGCCATCTCAAAAACGAAACGAAGCGGAACCGCGAAATGGGCAAAAGCGCATTACAGGACGGTCTACCTACGCTAAATCTACGCCCGGATTTACCTCCGAATCTACAGAATTCGTACTCCGGATGAGCCCTAAAGCGGGCCCAGTCTACAAAGTCCCTAAACACCAACCGTACCGACGAGGACAGCTGCGAATGAGACCCCCGAAGTCTCTTAAACACAAAAAAACCGTAGGTCCCTAAGCACAGGCAAAACGATATAGGACGCCACGGGAATTCCGTAGGATGAAAAGGCGATGGGCGGACGCCTGTCAGTGGCCAAACAAAAGCCTCTTAAATAGAGCCACTGACAGGTGTGTGCAATCGTGCCGTAATCAAATGACAGGCACGATCGCATGGTCTGAGGATCCCGAGCCAAAGCTGAACCAATACTGGCCTCTACTGTCAGCTTGGCAGAATCCCCAGACTGCTGGGGAGGTAGTAGACCGCACTGGGGATAAACAGTGGCCACTAGCGGCCACTGTGCACCACGTAACAGGAAGAGTGGGAAAAAATCCCTGCTGCAGTATGTGCAAACCTGGTCAAGAACTTGGTCAAGAGTTTGGAGTCTGACTGTTTGAGGCTGTGGACAGGTGTCTTTTATACAGATAACGAGGTCAAACGGGTGCCATTAATACAGGTAACGAGTGGAGGACAGAAGAACTTCTTAAAGAAGTTGTTACAGGTCTGCGAGAGCCAGAAATCTTGCTTGTTTGTGGGTGACCAAATACTTATTTTCCACCATGATTTACAATGAAATTCTTTAAAAATCCTACAATGTGATTTCCTGGATTTTTTTCCCTCATTTTGTCTCTCATAGTTGAAGTGTACCTATGATGAAAATTACAGACCTCTCTCATCTTTCTAAGTAGGAGAACTTGCACAATCAGTGGCTGGCTAAATACTTTTTTGCCCCACTGTACCTACGATAAAAATTACAGATCTCTCCATTCTTTGTAGGTGGGAAAACTTGCAAAATCGGCAGTGTATCAAATACTCATTTTCCCCACTGTGTCATAAATGGCACAATCACACACAAGTACGTAGAAGCATCACACTTACATTGTGGCAACTGCAATGTCCCTTTCCGAAAGGCTAAGTTTGGCTTGTTTGGGAACCACCGGCAGCTCTATCTCAAATTTAGCCATTTTTGTCATTGTCCCATTCTAGGAAGACCAAAAACAGAGATTTAATCTGACAGAGAAAGCTACTGAGGTGTCGCATGCCTATACGGACTGCATGGACCGGGTTGTTTTTCTTCGAAATGCAACACAACGAAACATGCACAACTCACTTTGAAAGCAAAGGGCTGCAGAACATTGCCCTGCACTGTAGTTGAAAGCAGAAGGACTGCAGGCTCTGGGCAGTATATATACCAGTTCACATTAATGCTCTGGCTCTTCAACAGCTTCAGTGTCCGCTTGTCAGGCAGCACCTGTTTGGTCAGAAGAAGGGAAATTTAATTGGTATAAACTGTATCCAAATGCACCAAGCTTACAGAGCACGGATTATTTTGATTAATAACATGACAGACTTTTAGTTTTTCAGACTTTTAGAGCTAAATGCATCACCTCCACCACTATACCTGATAAAACTCTATTCCTTGGTCAGTGACAAAAACTATTTCATTCCAGCTGGTCCAACAAAATCCCAGAATAACAGAATTCTTGGTCTGTAGGTATAAACAAAGGAATTACCAAACTGACAAGGCTTCTGTTGCTGGCTATACAAAACTATATTACTGCTGCTTCTAACGTACCTTGCATTCATGGGAGAATTCCAAAAGGGAGTAATCGGGGATGAAGTTTATGAAATCCTGAAAACCAAAATGGCATTAGAATTGCTTAACACCGAACACTGATACAATAGTTCAGATTTTATTGTAATACATGCCACTGATTTGAGAGTCCGTTGAATAGCTAAGATTTTGTTCCCCAATGAGAACTTGATGCACTTTACTTCACCTTTATCATCCATTCTGCAAAAGAAGACACCCATTTTGAATTCGTTTTATTCACGCCTTTGCATAATTCCCAAAAACGGATTACCTTATCAAGGAAGCAATAAATTAAAACTTGTATCAACAAACTTGACAGCAATAACTTAGTTGAAAATAGTTAATGTGACAAGACCATGACCAAAAACATGTAAATAAACAGAACGGTTTCGTTTTGGAAAGGCGCAGCCAGGACCAAAGCTGAGAAACGGTCATTTTTAAAGGTAATGCTACTCCTCATAGGGAAGTCATACCTGAAAGCAATAGAACTTCTGTCATCTGGCCCCTTGACCACAACTCCAGTGGCACCACCAGATCGCACAGCAAACACCTACACGTGTAAAAGAAAATCCACATTTGAAGTAGTGTTGCATGATAGATCAGCAGCCGATATATGGATTTTTTCCACTTATAGTAATTGTGTATTGGCCCGATAGTATAGGTATTGGCCCGATATTAGAATTTTAGCCGATATTATAACCAATATTTATTATATATTTACATATGACTATGTCTTTATTTTTCCTTATGGCTGTAACTCATTAAGCAAAATATCAGATGTTACTGAGTGTATGGTTCTGTATGTAGTTCGGTTATTTCTTGGAGCTTCTCAATCTTAAACTTTCTTACACACATAAATGTTCTTGTTGCTGCCTGTAACAATTGAAGGCTAAAAAAGATTCGTACCTTTCTAAAGGAAGGTTAGAAAATAATGGAATGAAGCCATTTTTCCTTCGAGTGAACTGCACCTTACGTTTACAGTAATAGTCATGTCTGATTTAGGTTTTATTATTGCTTTATTTTATTGCTAAAATGAATTACTGATGTATTTTTTAACAACAGTTTATATACGGATTATCATGTGAACGTTTTTAAATGCAGAAATGTTAAATTAGCATCGGTATCGGCCACAATAATGTGCTAAACACCAGTCATCGTATCGGCCCAAGAAATTCAATCATCATCATCATTTTCCTGGAGCTTGTCCCACCGGATGTGGGGTCCGCCCACTGCCACTCGATGCGACCAAGAATACTCCAGCCGAAGCATCGCTTCGTCTGTCGCCAGAGACCACATTCAAACCAGGCCAATTTAGTGTAATCAATTAACCCAACTTGCATGTCTTTGGACTGTGGGAGGAAACCGGAGTACCCGGAGTAAACCCACACGGACACGGGGAGGACATGCAGAATCCACGCAGAAAGGACTGAACCCTGGGATTGAACCCAGGACCTTCTTGCTGTGAGGCGGTGATGCTACCCCAGTAACGAGCGCTGGGAAATGTAGCAACACTCACTTAAACACATAACACAAAGCGTACATTTCTGGATTCTCCGTAGACAAACAGTGGCAGCAGAATGGGTTGTACTTACACTTACATTTACATTTACAGCATTTAGCAGACGCCCTTATCCAGAGCGACTTACAATTGATACAGTCTTACAATGCAAGCAATTGTAGGTTAAAAGCCTTGCTCAAGGACCCATTAGTGGCAGCTTGGCAGAGGTGGGATTTGAAACCTGGACCTTCTGGTCCATAGTCCAGTACCTTACTCACTATGCTACCACAGACCCTATAGACCCTTGTACTGATACCCCAGCGACTCTCGGTTTGACACATTTAAAGGTTTCTGCTTCCAACAAGTCAGTTCATCAACTTTACAGAGTCCATAGAGAATTGGTTTCCCTGAGACTTTGCCTGAGAACTTGACTGGCTTGCAACAGAACCTCGACCTCACGTCCATCAGACACCTTGAAAATGCACTGGAATTCCAAAAGTGAGCCAGGGCTTATTGTTTAACATCAGAAGGTGGCCTCACTTCGTGTTCCAAAATCTATAGGAAAGCCCTTTCAGAAGAATAAAGGATGTTGTATTAGCAATGACAGCCATGATTTTTATGTAATTTTGGGTGTCCACAAACTTTTGTCCATAGAGTGTATAGGCTACCTCTAGTGTCAACTATTCTTTGTGTTATCTAATCACATTACTGGACGAAGATAAAGAGGCACTTTTACTGATTCTTTGGTGTTTTACTAACATCGATTTGGCATTCGATGACAAAATCAACTGCACGAACCACTGTGATTATCAAAGCACGAAATGCAGAGACGTTAATCTGTAGCTAGATGTAAAGCTAAAGCATTAACCCACTAAGAAACCGGCTAGCATATTCTGCAAGTGTAACAAGTCCTATAAAGGGAGAATTGGTGACATAACTACAATAAATATGTACTGTTTGACAGTAGCTGTGGTAAGCTAGGCAGCTAGCGAGAGACAGATTAAAAGGCAGACCTGTTTGTTAGCCTCGTCGAAAAACACATTGTTGACACTCGACGCATTTTCAAACTGCACAGGGTTTTCACATAGCTCCAAATAATATTCTCCACTCATCTCGCACAAAACCTGTAATATTCAGCTAAACGAAAGAAACATGTCACTTTGTGGTAAAAGTACAGGGTGCTGTCAGCCTCGCACTGCAAGAAGTGCAAAACTCACGTGATTCAAATGTCACATGGTTATTGAATTCATTATTGAAGTGGTTATATAAACCGGACGACAGGGGGCAGCATTGAACTAGTACTCAAGCGCAGTCAGTCACCAGTCAAAGAAGATGAGATAGTGAACTTATCTGGACTGTGGTAGCCTAGCGGTTAAGGTAACGGACTATGACCCAGAAGGTCCAGGGTTCAAATCCAACCTCTGCCAAGCTGCCACTACTGGCTCCTTGAGCAAGGTCCTTAACCCAAAATTGCTTGGATTGTAAGATTGTGTCAGCTGTAAGTCACTATGGATAAGGGCATCTGCTAAAAATTTAATGATATACTATTATAGCACATTCAATTAGGGGTGTGTGATGTTGATAAAAATAACTCGATAGTTTCTGGGATTTTATCGATTAGGATCTAAAGTATTCAAAAGTTGTCTAAACCCATCTTTCAATCGCCTGAAAGGTTGACAGCCTTTTGTTATAATAATGCCTATTTGTACATTTTTGCATTATTCTATTCAAGATTTGTATTGTCTCACGTGCTATACCTTTATATTCTCTATTTTATTATACTCTTTATAACATTACATATTCAATATATTTCTCTAAAATATTACTCTACATTTACATTACTTAGCAGACGCCCTTATCCAGAGTAACTTACAATTGATACAGTCTTACAATCCAAGCAATTGTGGGTTAAGGGTCTTGCTCAGGGACCCAACAGTGGCAGCTTGGCAGAGACGGGATTTGAACCCTGGACTTTTTGGTCCATAGTCCAGTACCTTAACCACTAGGCTACCACAGTCAACATACTTTAATTATTATTTCTTTAAATATGTTTTTGCTGTTAATGGTTATGTAGCTCTGGTTTATTTAAACTAGTACTTATTATAATTGGATAACTAGTTCAATTCTTACAGGAGGATGGGTGCCTTTTTGAGTCTCGGTCCTCCCAAGGTTTTTTATAACATTTAGGGAGTTTTTCCTTGCCACTGTCGCCCTAGGCTTGCTCAAGTTGGGACTGGTCCTAGATATTAGAACATAATATTAAGTTGTAAAGCTGCTTTGAGACAATGCTGCGTTGTAAAAAAAAAATTCTGCTGAGGATTGCGGATTGTGTTTTAGTAACGGTACCTTGGCTGGTTTAAGCCTGTTGTGACTCTCAAAGTTGCAGTGATTAGCTCACAGATGGTGAAATAAGGTAGCTGTTGAGCAATTTCCAACAGAGTTTGCAGATTGCTGTCTTTTGAGCAACAGCCATCTTTTCAATGCCAAACCACGTCCAACGATGTAAACCACGAGGCTGGTTGTATTTCGTCTCTTGGTGCAGTTTGTTCACTCATTAACTTCAGACATGTGCCGTTAGGTAGAACACTAGCACGCTGCATGTGTCCTATCTGCCTACATGATGCCGTGAATATATAGACTCAAGGTGTTTTAAACTGGTTTTGGTGAGTGATATACTCAATAATGTCACATTGTTCAAATTACAATTAAGATATTTTCGTAGACCATCCATATCATACTATTTTAGGCAATCCCTCCATAAAGAACGGCGTTACTTCTGGAATGTTGGTGTGTCTCCACAACATTTCTATTGAAGTAAGATCAGGGCTGTGACTTCTTAATTATAAAATATTAATTTTAGTCTTCTGTACCTATTTTTCGGTAGAACAACTTGTGAGATTGTTGTCTTGACATTTTCCTTTAGAATTAGGTGGTATAATTGAAAAGTTTAATTTTGATTAATTATTAAAATTTAATCAGTAATATATCTAGTCTTGGATAAGCAATGAGACACCAAGAATAACCATTATAAACTTGATCTCACAACAGGCTAACTGGCCCCCCCATCTGACATCAAACTGGTTTTGGATACTGCAGAATACTACTGGCTGTTCCTTGAGGGTTCACTACTAGCAGTACATTGTATTCCAAAAATAATTCACCATTATTAGGCACCTTAAAAGGCACCTTCTAAACAGCTGCAGGATACATTTGTGGAAAGTCACCATTTGGAAAAATACAAAAACATCGCAGAGGATTCAAATATCCTTGAGTGCCGTTCCTCACAACTTTAATTTAAAAAAAAAATAAAAAAAAAACCCAACAATATCATTTGGAAAGTACTTTTTAAACAATTCCGTTGCAACAACGCTTGGAAAATAAGTAACAAAATGCTTCACTGGTTTCTCCAGTTATTTGTATCGATTTGGCCAAACTCAGAATTTCAATACTGAATACTACACAATGAAAAACATACTCTGCGACTTCAGTGCTGAAATACATTTATTGGAAACAAAACCAAAGAAATAAAAATTCTGTACTTAAAAGCATATAATACATATGACAAAAGATTTGCATCTTTACACAAGAACGGCACATGGCTAATGCAGTCTTTCAGCTTCTTTCTTTTGCCTGCAGCAGCTGACTGACAGGTTAAGGAACTCTACGAGAATTGTAAGGGTTCTGAAAACACTGAATACTTTCTTCACTCGATCCCTGTCCACGTTGCTCTTTGCAAGTGGAGGAGCGTGGTTTTGCCATGACAGGAGCATTACATGGAACCTCTTCTAGATCTCGAACTGATGTGTGATTGGCTTGCGTGTGTGGCTGTGTTTTTCTGGAAAGTTTGAATAAACAAATCAGGTTTACAAAATGTACGGTGAAACGAGCATCATAAGTGTCTGGCAACTTATAATTCGTTTAGAGCTAAAGACAATAAGTTACAGTAGAATACGTACCGTTTGCGATGTATGCAAACTCCAAGACAAACCAGGAAAATCACAAACAGAATGGCCAACACGGCTGCTATTATCACGACTGAGAAAGAGACGAGAAATGAAATGTACAGTGGGGCAAAAAAAAGTATTTAGTCAGCCACTGGTTGTGCAAGTTCTCCTACTTAGAAAGATGAGGGGGGTCTGTAATTTTCATCATAGGTACACTTCAACTATGAGAGACAAAATATGAGAAAAATCCAGGAAATCACATTGTAGGATTTTTAAAGAATTTTATTGTAAATCATGGTGGAAAATAAGTATTTGGTCACCCACAAACAAGCAAGATTTCTGTCTCTCACAGACCTGTAGCAACTTCTTTAAGAAGCTCTTCTGTCCTCCACTCGTTACCTGTATTAATGGCACCTGTTTGACCTCGTTATCTGTATAAAAGACACCTGTCCACAGCCTCAAACAGTCAGACTCCAAACTCAACCATGGCCAAGACCAAAGAGCTGTCGAAGGACACCAGGAAGAAAATTGTAGGCCTACAGCAGGCTGGGAAGAGTGAATCTACAATAGGCAAGCAGGTTGATGTGAATAAATCAACTGTGGGAGCAATTGTAAAAGTTTATGTTACAAAGTATTGAGTTGAACCAAATTTATTGACCAAATACTTATTTTCCACCATAATTTACAATGAAATTCTTAACAAATCGTACAATGTGATTTCCTGGATTTTTTTTTCCTCATTTTGTCTCTCATAGTTGAAGTGTACCTATGATGAAAATTACAGACCTCTCTCATCTTTCTAAGTAGGAGAACTTGCGCAATCAGTGGCTGACTAAATACTTTTTTGCCCCACTGTATATACACGTACTAATCGGTCATAACGTGAAAACCACTACCCCGTTTCCATACACTCTCCAGTTTTACCAGCTCCATTTACCACAAAAATGCACTCTGTAGTTCTACAATTACAAATTATAGTCCATCTATTGCTTTGCATCCCTCTTACACAATGTTCTTCAATGACCAGGGCCCTCTCAGAGCAGGTACTACCTGGGTGGTGGATCATTCACAGCACTGCAATGACACCGATGTGGTGGTGTGTTAGTGTGTGCTCGAAAAGTAGGAGCAGATCAGCTACAGCAGTGCTGCTGGACTTCAGTGTCACTGCTGGCCTGGGAATTGTCCCCCAAATAAAGATATCTATCAAGCATCCTGTGGGAAGTGTCCCATGTCCACTGATGAATTACTAGAGGATGACTAAAGCTGTACGGCAACGATGAGCTACTGTCTTAGGCCACCATTAGATTGTGTTTTAGCAATGATAGAAGGACCATATATAATATATTGTTGACATTTGGACCAAAATATTTCAAACTTGGATTCATCACTCCATAATACTCTTTCCCACTGATCTTCACTTCAAACTGTGTGAGCTTGAGCAAATCTTCCTGTTCACCTTCCAGAAAAAAGTGGATACGTGGCTGCTACCCTTCCAAAAAGATAACTCCTGATCAAACTTGTTCAGACTGTAGAAGGGTCACCTTGGCATCCCGACCTTTATCTATCTATCTTTTTATATATTTATATTTATATATAGTGGTTATTTATATATATATATATATATATATTATATATATATATATATATTCTATATATATATATATATATATAGATATATATCTCTATATATATATATCATATATATATATATATATATATAATATATATCTATATCTATATATATATCTATATCTATATATATTATATTATAAAAAATACAAATTTTTTGTATTTTCTGGTTGCATTCTAATACAGACTGGTTTTTATATATGATATTTATATATGGCCATTATAACATTGCTGAAACAATGGTGTATATAATAAAATGGTGTCCTAAGACTTATGCACAGTACTGTATATGCCAAACTTCTAAAGAGATTTCAAACATGGACATTAACGGTCTCATATGCATAAAAGGAGATTACAAATGTATTACCAAAAAGTCCCACTTAAAGCATGAATTCCAATGAACAATCATTACTGTACTACTAAAAAAAAAAAAAAAAAAAAAAAAAAACTACTTAAAACTTCTAATGATATGATCTCACCTCTAGGGTCAGTCTGACATCTGATTGAGACTGGCACAGTCTTCACATCTCCTGAATGCAACTTCACGGTCATATTATACCAAAAGGCAGGCAGAAGGCCATGGAACTCGTGTCTCGTTCCGTTTGTGTACTGACGCCGCCTCCCCTTCATGTACACTTCCACTTCTGTCCACGGACCAGTTGGAGCATTCCAAATTAAAATGAGAACGGTACCTCTAAAAAGACGCTCACAACGCAGACCAGTCACAGAAAAAGATGCTAGAAAAACAAAAAGCACATAAATGTAAAAAAATTTAAAAAATTAAAAAATCCAAAAACTGTTATAAAACAGGCATAACTCAGAAAAGTGTCTGCTGTTAAACAGTATAGAATTACATTTAAAATACACAGACATCATGTGATGATACATTAGCATTAGCATTAATAGCTCCTGCTCAACAAGGATAAATATACATTTCTGTATAACCACAATGAGACACAACCTGTGGCTGAATTGAAGTTCAGGCCTCTGCTCCTCACGTCTTCAAACACAGTATAAAGGGTGAATTTGTATTTAGTCCCAGGACCGAGTGAGGAAGCTACATATGTCAGCGGAGAACCTTTGTCTAATTCCATAATTGAGACTTCGGTTCCATTGCTGTATCTCAGAATGTAGCTGACATTGTTGGTGTTCACACTTTTCCAAGACAGTACCAAACTATTGTCCGATCGCTGTGTTACATTAACTCGTTCAACATCGACGGGCCCTGAAACACACAAGTCACTCAATTTAGATACATGAAAATGTACATTACACTTTACATCTAGTACTTAGACATTACAAATGAAGCAATATAGCGCAGCAAGGCAAACTAGATCTGCATTTCCTGAAGGGGCTACAGCAGTGCTTGAAATGTGGCAAGTAGAAAGAACGCGGGGTTGTGTCTCTATACTTTTGGCCATGTGTGTGTACGTGCTAATACTTCTGGCCACGTTCGAGTCCAGATACGAGTCCAAACACTTTTGGCCACATGTGGGTTTGCGTCCCAATAGTTTTTTTGGTCAATGCATTTCTATGGGAGATTTCCAATTTTTTAACATAAATCAAGATCAACTCCAAAAATAAACAGCACACTACAGCATAATCATCTATACAATGGTGTTTGAACCATGTGTTTACATTAAGCTGTTCATTCTGTATTAATCACAAATGTGAGGAAGAAAAAGGGATGACAGGATAAAATGGAGGAGCATGTTTGAGCCAGAAATCTCTCAGACAGAAAAATAAGATATATAATGCATGTCACTTGCAATAATTCCACTAAGGATTTGCTGCTTTAATTTGTTCAACACAAACTTGCAGTTTTGTATGAATCACAATGTTTAAAATAAATTCCAGTGGAGTTTGGAAGCAAGAGGAAGGCACTGCAGAAAGTGTGGGAACCACTGGTTTAGCGCAACGGCATTTCAAGATCAAGTTCGGATTAAAAACGGCTACAACCAAACAGCTCTCATGAAACATGTCAGTATACCAAGTGCGTCAGATTGTCAAGTGTAGAGCCATGGTCAAGTACCATGTGGGACCTAGAGCCAAGCAGATAAGGGAGAGAGTTCATGTGTGTAACGAGTGTGTCCATTTTTAAACCCCTGTAAACAATTCTAAGCGCCGTCTGTTGTCTTACCTGTAGAACTGTTACACCGAGAAACTGGAAGATTTCAAATAAAAGGCGTCCAATACCGACTTGAGAAAAGAGCAAACTGGAACTAACTGATGAAAAAGAAGGTGGCCCAGATGTACAACTGCACAAGAGAAGAAAATAAATACAGTGTTTAGTTTGTGAAACTGATCCCTTAAGAGTTCCCCGAGTTGGCATGTACCATTCAAGGAAACGTCCCCATGCCAGTGTCATTTGCAAGAGGAAAGAACCATACAGGCAGACAAACCTATGCAACACTGAAATAACCAGTGGATAATTCTTGTGTTTTAAGGTTGGGTGTACATACAGTGTACTAAACTTACCACACTGTCATTGTATTAGATTTACTCGAACATAAATGGTACCTTGATAAAACTTAGAAACCATTTCTAAAACAAGAACGCTATTCAATTTCAACACATTTTCTGTTTAAACCAGTGATTTCCAAACTTTCTGCAGTGCCCCCTTTTGTAGATAAGAATATCTGAGGTCCAACCACTCCAACACACACACACATACATGTTTTGTTTCGACTGGAATTTATTGTAAGCACTGTAATTCATACAAAACTGCAATATCTTATAGAACCAAACAAAGTGACAAATCACCTTTACAGTGGAACTATTACAAGTGACAGGCATTATGCATCTTTAATTTTTCTGGCCCCAATCTCTCACCCCACTTTGGGAACCACTGGTTTAAACACACGAAGATGCAACAGGGATTATCAGAACAATACCTTTTTAATGCAAAAGCCATAACACGAAGCAGCAGAAATAGTTTCTCCTCATGAATTCTGCTCCCTAAAGGCTAATGGCGTGTGTATATGAAACAAGTCCTCTAGTCAGGACGTAGCATTGCATCTGTGGCCAATATAAACACTTCATTTTGACTTAATGCAACTTCCCTACATAAAATTAGGGGCATTCAATCATGCCCTTTGTTTAACTGCATTGCTCTGTACACTCACTTTACTAGGTACACCTGTTCTATAATGCAGATATCTAATCAGCCAATCACATGGCAGCAACTCAGTGGATTTAGGCATGTAGACCAGCTGAAGTTCAAACCGAGCATCATAAAGGGGAAGAAGGGTGACTTCGAACGTGGCACGGTCATGGATTCTAGGGTCGTACGGCTCATAAATTGCACCAAAGAGACTGCATGGTCTGATGGGTCTCGATTACTGCTCTGACATTGAGATGGTGGGGTCAGAATTCGAACAGTTCAGGCAGTTCCATTGATGGTGGTGTAATGGTGTGGGGGATATTTTCTGGCCTCAGTTTAGACCCCTTAATACCAATTAATCATCAATTAAATGCCACAGTCTACCCGAGTACTAATGTTGACCACGTCCATAACTTCATGACCACAGTGTACCATCTTCTGATGGCTACCACCACTAGGATAACGCACCACAAAGCTCAAACTGGTTCTTGAGCATGACAATGAGTTCACTGTACTCCAATGGACTCCAGAGTCACCAGATCTCAATCCAATCGAGCACCTTTGGGATATGGCAGACTGTGTGACGCCAATATGTTGATATGGACCAAAAGCTCAGAGGAACATTATCAGCACCTTTTCGGAATCTATGCAACAGGTCTGGAGGCAACAGGGGTACAAATTGGTACTAGCAAGGTAAGGTGGACCTAATAAAACGCTTGAGTCTAGACCCAAATGCATAGGTCAGGGACAAAAGGCAAGAGGGGCAACAGAGCACAGTACAAGCTTACAGAGACAGTTAAGAACCGTTACTCCAACTTTTCTAAATGGCAGATGACACTTACTGGTTACTACAGAGAAGTTGTAGCCACTACTCCTCTCGCCACCAAACACAGTGTAGATCGTCAAACTGTATTTGGACCCAGGACTCAGAGACGATACGGTGTGTGTTGCTACGGAGCCTCCCCAGTACATAGGCGTGTACGCTTCCGTCCTGTTGTTCTGCCTCAGGATGTAAATATAGGAGTTACTGTTGCTCACTTTATTCCACTCTAACGTTACTGCTGTCTCTGAGCGAGCCTTTACAGAGACACGGACAATGTTGGAGGGCTCTGAAAGAAACAGATTTCCATACAAAGCCTTAGCACCACTTCATATTTAAAAAAAAAGTCTTGAAAGAACAAAACTTTTCCACCTTACTAGTAACCGCGGTAAAGTTGAATCCACTGCTCTTTACTTTTTTAAACACAGTGTACATCGTGAAAGTGTACTTCGTCCCGGGAGACAGGCCAGTAACTCTGTGCGTTAATACAGATGCATTGGTTGATACAGCGAGTGGAGTCTCTGTTCCATTACTGTATCTCAAGGTGTAACTAAAGTTGTTTCTTTTGTTCCACTGCAGCGTTAGCTCAGTCTCGGTCCGAGCATTTACAAAGACGCCGTTGACATTAGATGGCGCTACGGAGAGAGAAAGAGAAACTGTAATGCAATAAGCTTTTATCCAAACTGATCCTTTATGGAGCTGAATTGATTGTTGGATGCACACATGGGCAAAAAGGGCAGATCCCGAATTGCTAAAATCAGTGTTGTTCCAGTCAATGGTAATGGCTGGAATGTTTCACAGTTAGTTTGACACCAAATGTTCTGGATAGGGTTCAAATCTGGACTCTTACCAGGCCAAAACCTGAACCTGGTGGACTGTGGCAATTCAGCAATTGATGACTAATCAAGCAAGTCAATTTCCCCGTTTCAGGCTTTTTATCCTCAACAGTTCACTGTAGCAACCCAGGAAAAAATGTACTGTGAAATTCGAGAGTAGAACCATTAAGTGTCCAAAATTACCACCAAAATTCATAATTCATGGCCCGTTCATAGTCCACCAAGTTTACAGCTGTACTTTGAAATTTCACAGTAGAGCCACGAAGTGGCCAAATTACCATCAAAAATTTATAGTAGAACTGTGAACCTCTTGGGACTGTGGTAGCCTAGTGGTTAAGGTACTGGACTCTGGACCAGAAGGTCCAGGGTTCAAATCCCACCTCTGCCAAGCTGCCACTGTTGGGTCCTTGAGCAAGATCCTTAACCCACAATTGCTTGGATTGTAAGACTGTATCAATTGTAAGTCACTCTGGATAAGGGCGTCTGCTAAATGCTGTAAATGTAACTTCATGGTCAAACTGTGAAAGTTCACATTAAAACTGTCGAGCAATTCACAGTTTTACTATGAAAATTCACTGTACATTTTTTCCTGGGAACAAGAAGTGATGAGCAAATTGCGCCAGTTTCTTAGTTCTTGCTTATTTTCTGACCAGTGATTTGTTGGACCATTAAAAGCTTAACATTTTGCCATTTTAAAGTCTGGCCTATTTATTTGCCCAAAAGTGTACAGAAATTGAATGGTGCTAACTACGCAACGATTCAAATCAAGATATTTGGCAATATTGTGTGTAAGCATGACCATATTAGCATGACTATGGTTTACTACAAGCCAAAATGTGTTATCAAAGTCTTTAACTTCAGCAAAAACAAATGGTGAGTGCATGGTTGTGTGTAAAACAGCTAAAGTGAGTAAAACTGGCTTAAAATTAGCAGTAACAATACCTCAAATTAGCAAAAAGTAAAAGGTCGCAACTTACGTGCGAGCTGTGACTGAGCCTAGAAGTAAAGAACGGCAATACAAGTTAGGGCTATGCACTTCCATTACTGACAAATCAACAACAATTATCCAAAAACTGTAAATCATGCAGTTAGAAATGCTTCCAGGAGCCGCACTAGCAAAGTGAAAACATGACTATTGGACGCTTAAGACTTTAAAATTGAGAGCCAAAACAATATTTTGGAATTTGGTCAGTCAAGATTAACAACAACACAGTTAATCAGGATAAAAACTGCTTCTTGATCATAATACAGGTTGTTGGATTGAAACCTTACCCAGAGAAGAGTGACACAGCAAAACAGCAGCAAAAGGACTACAATTCCCATATCAACAGGAATTTACATGGACGCACAAAATTATATTAAAGTTAAAATCACAGCTTATTAGGGTGAGCTAATACGTCACTAAATGTACAAGATGTGTTACTAAACAGTATCCACCTTTTGGTTTCACTAAGTTGACCAAACACTACATGAGTTGATTAAGTCTCATTAGGTCCTAACCCCACCTGCAGCTCATCGAACGAAAGGGCTGGGACTGCACTGAGAACATTTCTATAGGTGCACTCGGTTTACCTGTGCCGGCTAGTTGCCACGCCCACACGTCTTAACCGGCAGGTGGTGTACGGATTCTCGAGTTGGCATCTTTCATCACTATTTCCGTGCCACCTTAAACTGTGCAGCAAGTCTTTGGCGGAGTCTGGTGATGAGACTGCCTATCACTTACTGTAATGGAGACAATATACATGGTACACCTTGTTTCTACAACCATTGTCCATTTTCTCATTACTTAGCATATAGTTGCACTTTGTAGTTCTACGATTACAGACTGTAGTCCATCTGTTTCTCTATATACTCTGTTCTCCAATGATCAGGACCCTCACAGATCAGGTACTATTTGGGTGGTGGATCATTCTCAGCACTGAAGTGACACTGCAGTGCAGGACATGCTTTCTGATTTAATGACTTGGATGATGAAGTGTTCCAATGATTTAACTGGAAAATAAAAGAAATTCCAGTAGATCTAATACAGTTTTAGTGATGACTCCAAACTTGTTTTAAATGAAAGATTAAGGAAAATAACTCTCAGGGCTACCATCACACTGGTGAAAATACTGAAAGAATTTAATATTTGAAGGATAATTGATTACATAACCTAGATAAACTGTCCTTCTTTGTTTATATACTGTACTGTGCAAAAGTGTTAGGCCACATTTGTTTTAGCAATGCTATAATGACCATATATAGCACTGTCCGTGACTGGACACATAAATTTCAAACTTTTCCACTGATCTTCACTCCAGTCTTTATCAGCTTTAGCATATCTTACCCTTTTCATCCTGTTCCCCTTCTGAAAAAGTGGTTGCTTGGCTGCTACCCTTCCAAAACGACCATTCCTCCTTATCAAGCTTCTTCGCACTGTAGTAGGGTCAACTTGGAATCCCAATGAAGACGCCAGATTTTTTTTCATACTACATACAAATGTCCTGTATTTTCTGGCTGAATTCTAATAACGAGACTGAGAAATAATTACATGGTCATTATTGCTAAAACAACGGTATATCTAATTTAATGGTGGCCTAAGACTTTTGAACAGTACTATGCTTTAATTATAAAGGAAATGATTTTTTTGTGACAGATTTATGAACTGCATCTCTGTAAATCCTATTCTTCTGCACTGCCTGTGTGCAGTTTGGCATGTTCTCCCAAAACCATACCAGAAGGTGGATGTGAGTGACTGAATGAGTGTGACGTCCAGCATCAGGATGATTTCCACCATGTGTTCTACATACCCAAAACTCCAAGCCCAGCACCAACCTGATTGGGATGAGGTTTAGCCTTAGATCAGTGAATGAATGAATCATGTGACATACAGTCAACTGCAGGACGATTGGTGCTCTTGGGGGGAAAAAAATGGTTTCATAAACTGTTATGAAAAAAGATGAACTTCATTTATTTAAAGTACCCTAATGGTATTAAACCTTTATAAATATAACTGTGTCACAATTATTGGCAGACCTGCATTTAGTATTTTGGACAACTTCCCTGTCCCTACAGAAGTTAGCTTCTGTAACAATTAATGAGATAACAGAGCAAGAATACTCCTCAATGTAGACTCTCTTCTACAGAGGCCCAAGTACAGTGGAACCTCCTCCCACAAATAAATTGGGATACTGAATGGTGAATTTTCATCCCCCCCCAAGAAAAATTCCGACTTTAATCATCGCCACCCTAAATAAAACACTCAGTGGTGTGATCTTCCAAAGACGATGCAAGTAATCCAGTCCAGTCAGTGGCGATAATGCACCAATACGGTATGGCAATTGCCATAAAAACCAAACAAAAAACAACTTTGGGAGATATCATAGGCATACAAAATTTAATTATATTATGTTATTATTATATTATGTACATTATATCAATCTGAGTGTGATTTCAGACACCCCCTCAAAACTTTATAGCCACCGAGGCGAATGGAGACTCGGCCCGTCTTATCACTGGGTCAAGGAATCTGCATTAGCCTTATTTCACTTTATTTTAATGTCTTTATATTTCCATTATTTTATGGATTCTACATTCCTTTTCTTTATTCATCAGCTACATATGAATATAGGTGTAAAAAAAAACAATCATTTGTGGATCGAGAACGGATTAATCCGAATTCCATCACTTCTTAGGGGAAAATCTGATTCTGACTTCAAACGGCCTTCTGGAACCAATTAAGTTCGACTTCCGGGGTTCCGCTGTACTTTGTTGTGGAATTTTGCCATTTTTACCGATATCTGCCAAAGATGCCGATCATTGGCGCAGGAAGTGTGGTTAGTCCCTAGCGGGACTGTGGTAGCCTAGCGGGTAAGGTACTGGACTCTGGACCAGAAGGTCCAGGGTTCAAATCCCACTGCCAAGCTGCCACTGTTGGGTCCTTGAGCAAGACCCTTAACCCACAATTGCTTGGATTGTAAGACTGTACCAATTGTAAGTCGCTTTGGATAAGGGCATCTGCTAAATGCTGTAAATGTAAATGTTATATAACCGATAACAACACAATGTAAACGCTCCATATAACAATGTACAGAAACCAGTACTGATCCAGTAACCTGGGTTAATAACACACCACTCCATTTAACTATTTAAAATGTGATTTAATCCAGACATTTCAAAGATCACTCAAAGCTCATAGCCTTTCTCAAAAGTTATCCCACAAATTAGCCTACAACCATTACATCAACACACCAAACCTGTTCGGCACAGACAAATCTTCAGCGTACCTCCTACCTTCTGGTTAAATGTAGTTTCACCTCATTTCTGTAGCCCACATTGCAGAATTGCCTCGTGGTCAATCTCAGGTTGTGCTCAAAGGCCAGCCGTGTTGCCACCTTGTCAACACGTTAGTATAATATGCAAGTGCTACTAAAAGCGACCCATCGACTTTAGCAATAGCAATAGAAGGTGGGTAAAGATGGCCGTCTGAGGCTAGTCAGCAGGTAATGCTGTATACCGCACTCAGTTTCCCAGACAGTACCCCTCCCTTATTGCTGTAATCTCACTCATTTATTACTGAAATGGACATTTTGTTAATCATCCTCATTTAACAGCGGTGGGCTGTCGTCATCGTTAGTATTGCTCATGGTTCTCTTCCTTTGCTTTTGCACATGGTCCTCATTCATCTTCTCCAGTTCTTGAATCTGTAAATACGGAGCTCTCATTAGGAAAACATTGGACAAAACCATATTTATGCCTAAAAATTCACAATCTTCTGTAACACCACTCCCTGGCTTCAGAACTGATGGCTGTTTTGTCCTGATAAGCTCCCCCAGAACCCAATCCATGACTATACGACCCTTTTGGCATGGTGCACGGTCTTGCTGAAAGTGTCCTTCTGTCATAGGGCAAACAGCTGCCATGAAAACATGAACCTTGTCAGCCATAATGCTTACTTAAGCCCTTCTGTCCATACATCCATCCAGAGGGATCAGAGGACCCAGGAAAACATTCCCCACATCATTACTCCACCACTTGCTTTGTGACATCGCCTGTTGTGAAAAGCGCTATACAATTCAATTTGATTTATTGACTGATAGTGAAGATCGGCTAATGTTTTGCTGACCAATGTGTGTGTGGAATAAACACTAGGAATGTTTGTTCTGAACTTGCTTGGTCTAGTAAGCTGGGAGCTGGGAGTGTAGGGGAAAAAAGTAGTGTCTGTGTCTCCACAATAACCTTTTAGGAAATGTTGATCTAAAACAATATAACTCTATCTTCCTTCTACCCCAGAGTGAACCCAATATGAGAGCTTTGCAGCCACATACACACCCGACATAAGAAATCTGCTTCGCTCTCACTGCAGATCTGCAATCCAGATACAGTGTTGAACAGGTCATGGACATGCAGAACCTCGGCCACGCCAGCTTTCTGGAAAAACTGGAAAATGGAGACAAGAAACATCAGGACCAATCAATGACAGCGTCTACATGCTCATAATAATCCGATCAACAAGTTCACATGCGCTTGAACAATCAGATAATGGAAAACCTCCGGGTTTGCCAGCTAAGGTGGGACTTAAGTGTGAAACGCTGCCACACTTTTGAGGATTTTATTGCACTTTCGTTAATTCTCCAGTAAGCGATAATGTCAAAACATTCCTGGTCATGACGTCACTGAATAAATGACTATTAAATTAGTAGCCAACTGATTTAGTAGTCGATTAATCGTTGCACCTCCTAGTTGTAACAAGCATTCTGCAACTAGACACCTACTGTCACTACATTCTTGCAATCCCGGAACAGGAACTCTAGACCATGAGGGTGAGTTGGCTCCACAGACTGGCTCACATCAATTAGCCACACCTATAGAACAAGACAAGCAAAAAAACATTACCTATTGAAGTTCAAACGCTGTACTAGCCCATTTTTATTATATATAAATCTTGCAGACATCTTGCTTGTTTGTGGGTGACCAAATACTTATTTTCCACCATGATTTACAATTAAATTCTTTAAAAATCCTACAATGTGATTTCCTGGATTTTTTTCCCTCATGTTGTCTCTCATAGTTGAAGTGTAGCTATGATGAAAATTACAGACCTCTCTCATCTATCTAAGTAGGAGAACTTGCACAATCAGTGGCCGACTAAATACTTTTTGCGCCACTGTATATAAATAAAAATGACACATTCTTCTCAACTTCAAACTAAGCTAGAGATGAGTTCAGAAATGAAGGATCCCAACCTGTCCGTTATGCCAGAGCATGTTATATTCACTCAAGTCAGCATGAACGAGGTTACACTGCTGAAACAGCTGTTGCATCATCTGTGAGGAAACACAGCAGTCAGTCATTACTCTTTAGTTTGGAATCTACAACGGCATCCATACAGTTTTCTGGAGCTCAGAGGCAGACAAATCTTCTAGAATGTACAGACAGGGTCACATGCTTTGATTGTGTTTAAATGAATTTAAGGACATCGTTATCCCGAGCGACTTAAACTGATACAATTAAAAAAAAATAAAAAAAATACCAGCATGACTAATTTGAGGGTCCAGCATATATCAGACACTTGCATTGCAAAAATACAGACTATTTCATCTACAAACAAAATCAAAAATGGCCAAAACAGGTTTATATTATACAAAACTAATATATTAAACTAATTCAAACAATCACATCTCTACAATCTACAAAAAGTTTTAGTAGTTTTAGTAGAATAAAAACATAGCTGCCTTAACCTTTACACCAAAAACATGTGTATATAGTATAAAGAAAGTAGCTGTAACCCGATGTACCTGCAGCACTTGGTTATACGCTTTCTTCATGTCCTCAGAGCTCAGCATCACATCCTTTATCTTGGGGGCAGGCACATGGTCTCGACCAATGAAGGACATCACGAGGATGTGCTTCTTCAGGATCACCACCTCTGGGCATGGAATCCCAGCATTCTTCATTCTGTGTACACGCCAAGACGGAGAGAGTAAGCCATGCAGCCATACAGGAATTTAAAAGATAAACGCACTAAAGAATCGTCTACTGTGGGACTGTGGTAGCCTAGTGGATAAGGTACTGGACTATGGACCAGAAGGTCCAGGGTTCAAATCCCACCTCTGCCAAGCTGCCACTGTTGGGTCCTTGAGCAAGGCCCTTAACCCACAATTGCTTGGATTGTAAGACTGTACCAATTGTAAGTCGCTCTGGATAAGGGCGTCTGCTAAATGCTGGGATTTATTATTATGAAGATCAAATCTTAATGTGCTGTCAATATCAATGCCATCGTAAGCTGAACTGATCATAACCCAAGGAATTTCATAAATACTGTACATTTCAAAGCGTAGCTACCTGCAACCACGGCTTTTCCTCACTACATTTCCCACAGGAGAGTATCGTACTGCATACCGATTGCCCGGGACAAACAATCAGAGTATGGTTTCTGCTAAATGTGTATTTGTATTATCAGATTCCGACCATAAAGTCAAAATATCATAATTAGGCCATCATAAAATGGGGAATACGTGTATTATACACATGTATCGCACACAGTAAGCAAAAATGTGGTTATGACGATTAACATGATTCATTTTATTTTATTTTTTCTCAACAACACTGTAGCCAAGGTAATCAGTGACTGGCAGCCATGTTGGATCCTTACCTGGTTAGGTTGTGCATCTCCTTTTCAGCCCACATGCGGATGATCTTGCGTGGATTCAGCTTGCTGAAGCGATCCTTGAAGCGATAATCATCCTTGATGTATTTATCTCGGTTCTTAAACTCATTTAAGGTAGTCTTGAAGACCTTGAGGACGCATTCTTCTGGGATGATCATCTCGTCAAAGCTGGAGGGGCAGGGTGCAAAACAACGGTCAGAACTAGGGCTGGGTATTGGGACAGGACGTCGCGATACGATACGCATCACATCGACTACACAGCTGGACCATGTCCTTCAAAGCTAGAGGCTCCACTCACCTCCCTCCGTCGGCATGGAACACCACCGATTCTTTTCCTGTGCTGATACAGCCGTTAATATTTTCCAGGATTCCTGCATTCACCATTTTGTACATGAGCAGGCGAGTCCTGGAATCGATAGCTTGCTCCTGAATAAGGGGACAGTAGAGAAATGAACTGCAGGCCATTTTATTTATTTGACTCACGATTATTAGTTTGTTAGGTACGTGTTGTCTGCAGTGCCTTGTGCCACTTCAAAATCATTTCAAACTTTTAGGTTCATGACAGGTTTCACTGCCTAAGGACCTTATAACATCTTAAAGAACATTATAAAACAAATGAAAGCTTCACATAACTATTTAGCCTGTAGGATATTAATAATGTCTGATGCGTAAAATTTACAAACTGGCTCCATAAAGCCACAAAGTAGCTTCCTATAGGCTCCTGCATGTTAGGACCTTAATTCTAAATGGTACTGTAGAACTTTTTGGGACTTACAGCGGTCGAGTGCTCCTTTTTCTCATGCAGTCGTGCGCTACGTCTCTCCTCCGTCTGACAGTGCCTCTTCAGGGCATTGTACACGTGATTCGGCAGCTTCAGGTCCATGCTGATCCCATCACCCACATGCACCTCTGGAGCAAACTGGGGAACATGGTAAAATGAGTAATGGAAGAAAAAGGATAGTTATGTTTTGTGGCCCAAATCTGGGGCCGTATTCATAAAGATTCTAAGGAAACTCTTAAAGAGCTCAAAAAAACCCTCATAGCTAGGAGTTTAACGTTTTACTGGTATGATTGCTGTTGTGTCTAATCTATTTAACTGGTGGGGGTTGGTTGTGTAACATTCATTTCGGGTGTTACGGCATTGTTGCGCTGGATAGGAGATGTGAGCCAATCTCTAGGGCAACCACAAACATTATACTGCACGATCTAATCGGTAGCAACTGACTAGTTCCTTTGTTTTCCAGTGTTTGGAGAACCTTTCTTCTGCAGTGTTGTCTTTCCAGATTTTTCTCCACTGATTAAGGGAACTCCTACTCCTAACAGTTTTTCACCTTGGGAGCTATTTTAGGGGTTAAGACGCTTTATGAATAACTTTCATCTTTACAAAGATCTACTTGTAACTTTAAGAGGGAAACCAGAATTTAGTTACTAGGAGCACTAAAAATATGGCCCCTAGTCTTTTTTTCTCACATGTGACACAGATTGTTATCTTTGGAGCGATGTGAACGGAAAAAAAAAACATTTTCAGTTCCGCTTTGGCTCACTTTCATATGTGGTTCTGAAATCTGATACGCAATGCAACTCTTTCTGAACAGCCAGATCAAAGTCATGCAACTTTTAGGTCATTCCAACTTGACATTCGTCATTCATTTTCACTCTGAGCAAATGTCCAAACGCACCCACAGGAGGAAAATGACAATAAAATGCTTAAAAGAGGAGACTAAAGAAACCAAAGAAGCGGCCATGTCAAATAACATGTCCTCTTTAAGATGGATATTAAACAAATGCTGTTAGTGTTGACCCCATGTTGATTGTTTATCTCTTAGGAGCATGAACTGTTCAGACAAATAGGTCACAAAAAAATTGGATTTGCTGAGAAAATCGGATTTGGGCCACTTTGCCTGCTGGGTAAACATAGCCTGAGACTTAAAAGCTTGCATGTACAGTGGGGCAAAAAAGTATTTAGACAGCCAGTGATTGTGCACGTTCTCCTACTTAGAAAGATGAGAGAGGTCTGTAATTTTCATCATAGCTACACTTCAGCTATGAGAGACAAAAAGAGTGAAAAAAATCCAGAAAATCACATTGTAGGATTTTTAAGGAATTTAATTGTAAATCATGGTGGAAAATAAGTATTTGGTCACCCACAAAAAAGCAAGATCTCTGGCTCACACAGATTTGTAACTTCTTCTTTAAGAAGCTCTTCTGTCCTCCACTCGTTACCTGTATTAATGGCACCTGTTTGACCTCGTTACCTGTATAAAAGACACCTGTCCACAGCCTCAAACAGTCAGACTCCAAACTGCAACTGAGAGCATTGAAGATGGAACGTGGCTGGGTCTTCCAGCATGACAATGATCCCAAACACACCGCTCAAGCAACGAAGGAGTGGCTCCGTAAAAAGCATTTCAAGGTCTGGAGTGGCCTGGCCAGTCTCCAGACCTCAACCCCATAGAAATTTGTGGAGGGAGTTGAAAGTCCGTGTTGCCCCAAAACAATCACTACTGCTCTATGGAGATCTGCATGGATGAATGGGCCAAAATACCAGCTACCGTGCGTGGCCAACATGGTGAAGACTTACAGGAAACGTTTGACCTCTGTCATTGCCAACAAAGGTTATGTTTACAAAGTAATTGAGTTGAACCAAATTTTATTGACCAATACTTATTTTCCCACATAATTTACAATTAAATTCTTTAAAAATCCTACAATGTGATTTCCTGGATTTTTTTTTTCTAGTAGTTGAAGTGTACCTATGATGAAAATTACAGAGCTCTCTCATCTTTCTAAGTAGGAGAACTTGCACAATCAGTGGTTGACTAAATACTTTTTTTGCCCCACTGTACCTGAATCTGTTTTTCATTACCATACACATTTTACACTAAACGCTTATGCTTAATTTTATTTCTCCAATACAAATGGTGGCATCGATGTCTATGTATGAAACATTTTAAAAGTAAGAAAAGTCCTATTTATTTTAATGTAACTAGAAGATACCTCAGGGCTTTGAGCCAATATGTTTGTAAAGCTGCTCTGAGACAATACTGTGTTGTAAAAAGCGCTGTATAAATAAATTTGTCTTGACTTGACATTCTTGGATTAGGCTTTGCCCACAGAGGCGTAAGCACACCATCGGAGGAGCCGTCGATTTACTTACGTTGTCCATGCGTGCAGTATTTTTCCGTCCACAGACCTCCTCGTCGTGTTTTGTGGTGATGTTCTTGCCTTTCCCTGCAAAACCCTTCTTTGGTGTGGTGGTTGGTTTTGCTGTTAAGCAGACAAAATGCCAGTACTGTAAGTTTGGTTTAACAATGATGCCATTGCACAATGTCCCCAACAAGAAGTCAAACAATCTACATGAAACATGAGCTAAACTCTTCAGTTCACAAACAGATGTCCTGACATTTTCCTTCAGAATTCTCTGATATAATTCAGAATCCACTGTCCAATCAATGGTGGCAAGCCTCAGACTGCAGGGTTTTCCCTTTCTCAAATCGGCCCATTTATACAGTGGCTACTAAGGCAAAGTCCACGTGTGTTGAAACCACAAATCGATCACTTACCAAGGCGATAAGGATCATGGCGCGTGTCCTGCCAATCAACTTCGTCCTCAGAACTGTCGCTCTCCTCAAAGGGATGAACCATGCGGTAGTTCTCAAATGAAATGGACACTTCATGGCAAAGGGAATGATATAATGTAAGAACTACATACACATATACACACACAAACAGGCAACACATTATGACAAATAGAATAACTGATTGCAGGTAAGCGGCGCTTAAATTCCATCAGCGTCTGATTACCAAAGTCCATGTAAACTCGTTCCTGACAAAATCTGATTTTCTGCAGTCATCGGATTATTAAGTGCATGTAAACACACTCAAAAATCACCTTTGCTGTCACCATTAAATTTCTTTTCTTCTCGCCGCAGTTGCACATCAAACTCCCGATCGAAGTCCATTTGAAGCATCTGCGCCAGCATCAAGTCACTGGACGTGTCAGCTTCCTGTTTTTCACTGGCCAAGTCTAAATCCGCCCTGAAATGAAAAATAACATCATTCTACCGTCCACAAAACATTTTTCCAGGAGTCTTCTGGCTTGTCCACATTATCAAACTGCAGATGATCTGCAATGCTTTCTCCTTGCCAACCACGCCTTGGTTTTTCAGTGTTCTCCTGATGGTAGGCTCATGAACATGAACATTGGCCAATATGAGAGGCCTTTCGTTCCTTAGAGGTGACCCTGGGTTCCTTTGTGACCTCACTGGCTTTTACTGATGTGATCTTTGTTGGTCAACCGCTACCGCAGAGGGTAACAATGGTCTTGATTAATAAATGTCCAATTATAATATGTTTATCTAATTTGTTCGTCTTCTCCTTATCTACATCTAGGACTTGTGTGAAAATCCAAATGATGCTTTAGGTCATCGATTCCACTCAGCACATGATTAAAAAAAGCTATCATCAAGTATAATTTTCTAATCATTTCACAGGCTGCCCTCAAAACTATAGGAAAGAAATGTTGCTAGTGCTAAATCAGCATTATAGAGACAATGCCTGCAGTTCTTCAGACTTACTCATGAGAGGTGGTGAAGTTGCATTCCTCATGTAGCTGCTTGGCTAACTGCTCACTCATGACTTCGGTCAGGGAACATGGCTGTAGCAAAGGGTTCACAGCCCCCCATGGGCTCTAAAAAAACAAAAACAAAGAAATAGTACTGCAACAACAATTTCTTCTAGCTTATGATTTCAGAAAGACTGCACAGGTGCGAAACTAAATCCGTGCATTCTGTTAGCAGGTGAGTGGATCTTGGCATTTATTACATTTACAGCATTTAGCAGACGCCCTTATCCAGAGTGACTTACAATTGATACAATCTTACAATCCAAGCAGTTGTTGGTTAAGGGCCCAACAGTGGCAGCTTGGCAGAGGTAGGATTTGAACCCTGGACCTTCTGGTCCATAGTCCAGTACCTTACCCGCTAGGCTACCTCAGTCCCAATGCGACAAGGACAGATAAAAGGTCATCAGAAAGGGACTTTTCCATTGTGTAATCAAGCAAAACCATGTACTTTAGACTTCAAACTCAAAGTAATAAACTGCTGACTTTCTTAAAAGCAGTGAATTTTTTCAAATGAATACATTAAAGACGCAATAAAACTACCATATCTTTTATGGCTTGGGAACACAATTAGTCATTTAGCAGACGCCCTATCCAGAGCGACTTACGACTGATACAACCCAAGCAAGTGCGAGTTAAGGACCTTGCACCCAATACTGGCAGCTTGGCGAAGGTGGGATTTGAACCCTAGACCTTCTGGTCCATAGTACAGTACTTTGACCCACCAAAGTATAGGGGAGAGTAGGATGTCATATCCTAGAGGATTAAACAGATCTGGATGGTTACCCCAGTCTTACTGAGAGCGGGTTAGATTTGTGTGCCCCATCCAGCATTTTGAGTTGGTTGTGCTGTCCATTAAAGCTGGTATTCCTGCCAACATATGCCAGAAAACTTGTCATTCTGGCCAGTAGAACCTGCAGCACTTGGACCTGTCTTGTTTTAGAGAAACAAACCAACAGTGGATCATTTCTTTATATAGAAGCACGAAACTATCTAAATGGGTAATTTGAAGGTCCACAGTTCCAGCAGACCTAATTCAGCTGAGTGGTAAAACCAGCGGCTCAATAATAAATCGCATATTAGATAAGGGATGTGTCTCAAATCGCACCCTATCTACTATTTAGTGTCGGCCATTTTGTATGGCTGTCCACATTCTCGGTGGACAAATCCCTATATAGTACACTACTTTGTTACCCATAATGCACTGTAAATATAGTGGACAACCGATGTACACTACTTACAGACTAACATACCACAATGCACAGCGGTTTCCTTCGGCTTTACTCGATACAGATGACGGATAAATCCGAAAGCACCGGAACGACGAATTTCGTGTATAAATATAAGTACAAAACACTATTTAATGACTGTTAACCGACAAACAGTTGATAATAATGCATTTACTAGTCAAAAAAGTGAATTTAATATTTATGTATTCCTCATGGTTTTAGTTCGTCGGGCAAATGAGTCAAGTTTTACACTTGATAGGTAGCATTGTGAGCTAAATTAAAACATCGCTAAACTGTATCACTCCAAAGTATGTTGATGTTTCGGTTGATTTATGTGACCAAAGGTCAAGATTCTCCAATTATTTAATTCTGTCGTTAGTAAGCGTTCGTCTGAATTCCCTCGTTTGTGTCGCTACCTTATATAGTGCACTAGACAGAACACACTATATAGTGATTAGTGAAAGAGTAAACGAGGGGACCATTTTAGACATAGCCCTGGTTTTACGCTGGATTCCCCTTCTGACGTCACTCTGCCCATTTATCCAGGCTCGGGACCGGCACGAGTGCCCTGTACTTCCCCCGGTGGTTGGTACTCTCTGCTAATGTTAGTAATATTAAATAAAACGAGTCTACATCCGCTGTCAGACAGCCATGGTGCCCAAGTAGAGAGAATCCGGAATTTCCAGCTACATGACGTGACAGCGGTCAAAGCCTATAGTTAGACACCGTAGGCCGCAGCCTAGAGGCCTGAATATATGTTACCTTTATTACTGGGAGCGGTAACACGAATACAAAAACTTTCTCAATTCCTTCTAAACTACGTGACAGGACGTAGACTCACCTTCACTTCTGTTACGGCTTCTACTTGATCCATTATTGTCCGTCAGTGTTCGTTCGATAGTGTCTGATGTTGTCAGCCTAAGGAGAAGAACCACAGCCGGTTATAATGGGACTATATATAAAGAAATAGATAAATAAATAAATAAATCTTCTTATAACGTAGCTTAAGCTTTAATCCACACATACCCAAACTTGTGTTGTGTCACGTCTTAGGAGCGGCGGAGCACGAAATGCTTAGTACAAGAGAGGCGGTGCACGAAATGCCTTTCAAAATAAAAGCCTTCCAATAATAAAAATAAACAAATAGCAATACATAAAAGTCACGTACGTGTGTGCCGAATGAACGGTTGTATTGTATTATATATACTGTGCCAATGTGTTAAAAAGCATTCCCATGAAATTAAAAGGCTGTGGTGGTGAGGGATGGCCGTCACTTAGAGATACTGAAATTCTGTTACACTAAATATTGGTTACACTTATGCAGGGGCGTCATCAGACTTACTTGTTGCTGTTCTTCCACTAAAATTACTGGGGTAAAGAGTCAGCTTTATACTGGATTTGCACGTCACGCAAATTCACTACCGGAACTACATTTCCATAACGCCCCAGCATCTTTTCAACCGCTTTCAGTACAAGAAATGGTTTTCAAACTATGACCAACCAAGAAAAAAAAACCTTAGCTACGTTCTTCTGTGTCGAATTGTTGCGTATTAAAGTTGCTGTGTAGACTTATTCAAAAACATCCCTGCTAAAGTCAAAGGTGGTGGTGGCTGACTGGATGTGGGGTCTGCCCACTGCCACTTGATGCGACAGAATACTCTTTTCCTGTCTGTTTCCAGAGACCACACTCAAACCAGGACAATTTAGTGTAATCAATTAACCTAACTTGCATGTCTTTGGACTGTGGGAGGAAACCGGAGAACCTGGAGTAAACCCACACGAACATGAGGAAGACATGCAGACTCCACACAGAACGGACCCAGGTCGCTCCACCTGGGATTGAACCCAGGACCTTCTTGCTGTGAGGCAGCGATGCTACCCACAGAGCCATTGTGCCGCCCATTGAAAATGTTGCTGTGCCCCACTAAAATTACAGGGGTATAAAGTCAATTTGGGCAACACGGTGGTGCATCGGTTAGCGCGATCGCCTCACAGCTCTATCGTCCCCGGTTTGATCCTGACCTCGGACTCTGAGCCCTGTCTAGGGTTGTCCTTGCCTTGCACATTGTCCTGTCGGGCAGACAACGACTTTCATTCAGCCGCGATTAGGATTAAGCGGATAAGAGAACGAATGAAAAAGTCAATTTTCTCCTGGATTCATGCCACGAAAATTCACTACAATCACTACATTTCCCATAATGCCCAGCATCTTTCCAAAAGCTTGAGCAGCTAAGAGCCAGTTTCTTCGTGTTTCTCAGTCAGGTTTCCTTTGAACAAATGCAAATATTTAAAAGAAAGTCAGCCACGCTCCAGACAAGGTATGATTTCTCATAGATAAATATTGCGTTGACCCAATTAATAAAAACCCGTTTGTGTTAATTTTTCTTAATTTCTCATCCATGGCAGAGTAACTCCCCCTTTAGTGTTAAACCAATTAATCAATTTAGTGGAGAACAGACTTAAGTTTATGCAACAGGTGTGCCACTAGGACTGAGTGGCAAGCAAAGGGGTACAGCTGTGCCCCTCTAAATCCTATTTGCCCCAGAACAAGTAGGCTAGGAACGCCCGTGCAAAAATGCATTTATTTCAGAAGAAAAGGATGTATAACAACCATTTAAACCACTAAAATGTATAGACATCTATTTTCTTATCTATTTATATGTGCATTTATACTGTATATTGTCTTTCAAATAAATAAAGAAACAAGCAAAAGCAGGGTTTTGGGGAATGTTGCACTTACACCAGATGACCGCTAGAGCGAATCAGGTACACCAGACCGGGCAAAACAAGTCCGCCCACTGGAGTCGTGTACAGAGCATCTACGTATCACTGTGTGAACCGGACCTAGGAAGTAGTTTTAACCACTATAAGTACATTTTGCGCGAACAGCCGACCAATCAGAGAGTTAATGTTTGATATTAGGTGATAACCTTTAAATGAAGATCGATGAATTTAGCGCGAGCCAGCCCAGGTCTGTCGTTTTGTATCATATTCGTTGTATCCTGCTTCACCAACAAGGTAAAAAAAAACTATCTACTATAACAAATGCACCGTGACGTGTGTCCTGTTTCTGGTTCGTTATGTTTAAAACTATTATGTTGTTTTTTTAGTATGTCCTGTCTGTCTTGAAGTTTACATATCCCACCCTTTTTCAGGGGTAAGTATGACTAGCTGCTTAGATGCACTGAATGGTGCAGTTGGTGCATCTTAATAACAACGCGATAAAGTTAGTTTCACATTAAGATATTTGTTTAACGTTCAGAATACAAACCTGTTGTACTGTCTAATAATGTCAACCTCTATTATTTCTCAGAAATGCACTCTATATGGGCAGCAGTATTGGGAACATATACAGGGGCTTTTATTGCATCCCATTCTAAATCCATAGGCATTAATATAGAGTTAGTCCCCCTTTAAGAGCTATTACATCTTCCACTTTTCCAGGAAGGCTTTCTACAAGATTTTGGACTGTGTCTGTGGGGAATTTTTGCCTGTCCATCCAGAAGAGCATTTGTGAGATTGGGCACTGATGTTGGACAAGATGGTCTTACTGGCGTTCTCCATTCTAGTTCATTCCAAAGGTTTGATTGGGTCAGATTCTTCCACACCAAATTCACCCAACCATGCCTTGCTTTGAGCATTGGGGCAGAGTCATGGTGACACAGAAAAATGGCCTTCCTTAAACTGTTCCCACAAAGTTGGAGGCATACAGTGGTGCTTGAAAGTTTGTTTCTATATTTCTGCATAAATATGACCTAAAATAGCATCAGATTTTCACACTAGTTCTAAAAGTAGCTTGATTTTATGCATCTGTGGCAACGGCACTAATGAAACATCTGGATTAAGTGGTGTGTCCCAGTACTTTTGTCCATATAGTGTGTATCCATTGTGCTTCCTTACATTGTAACGTCATGATGTCAACCCAACTGTGCTGGCCCCCTCTATGCCTTATGACTTTTTTACCTTTTATATCTGTTTAAAATAATTCCTTAGACATTTTGGGTGGCACAGCAATCTAATATGCTAGTCCAACACCGAGTCTCAGTGGTGCCTTCTGGCTGTACGGAATCACTAAAGACATTTTTTTCTTTCCCTAGAGATTGATTACAAATTGTTTTGGTATTTTGGGAATATAACAAGCCCTGAGGCATATGATGATCTTGTACCTTTATACCTCATTTGGAGCGTAATAATTTTATATTTTTAAGATATTTCTCAAAAGACACAGAGGTCTAATACACTAGCCCACCACTGCCAGTTATTCCTACACCAGCTCTGTGACAGTCTGTCCAGGGCACACGCCTGCACCATGTTATTTTTGGGGATAGGCCCCAAATTCAGTCTCTCTGAATTTGACCAGGTATAGGTTACATGGGAAATTTTTTAAATGATATGAGGGCATTTGAAAATAATTCAATCCCAACAAGATGTACGAGTTTAAGAATCCCTTTTTGTTTAATTTTGAGTGCTATGTGCTGTTGTTGTCCTACCAGGTGGCAAACCTGTGCTGGAGCTGTTCTGCTCTGGGTGACTGGGAGGCTAGGATGGGTGGAAATCAATGGATTTCCCAGGTAACAACATACAGCAGAATAGTAGTTTAACTCTAACGTCATATTTCTTGATATTTCCTATAGTTTTAAATATAATGCCTATCAGTACCTGTATTATAAAAGATTGTGTATGTAATGTGTACACTTGTATATGTGTTCATCACAGATCAGCAGCAGGGTGGTGGCTCCCAGGATCAGTCATATTCTTGGGGAATATTTATAGTGGATCCAAAGCCTTGTCCATCCTGGTACGTCTGAGCCAACTGTAATGATAATGAGACTGAAATACATCATTGGGTTCTTAACTTCTTACAACCGCGTATGTTTTTGTTCTGACTAGCCTATCCCTTTCTTTTTCGTCTTACAAAACGTGTCAGAAGTGGTCTTCTCACTTCTTGTCAGAGTCACCCACAATGAGGTAAGCACTGTTTGTGTACAGTACTGTGCATTTTTAACCTGTAAATAGTAATGCATGAGTTATGTGGAAATGCTGGGTTAACGATTTGACTAAACAAACATTTCTTTTCATTTTTGTAGTGTAAACAATGCAAAACAATGGTCATTGTCTTGTATAAGTTTCTAAAGAAAAAAAAAACCTTTACTACCCTGCAATTACAAGAAATGACCAGAAACAGATTTTTAATATTGTAAACAAAATGCTCCATTATAGCTTCTCCATATCTTAAATGACCCGAGTCCAGGTAAAAACCCCAAACTGCTAAATCAGTGCTGTTCCACTCAGTAGTAATCGCTTCAAACAGATTACGAGTAGCTGAAAAAGGTTAGTTTTTTTTTTTTAGTTAGGGACTGTGGTAGCCTAGTGGTTAAGGTACATGACTACGGACCAGAAGGTCCAGGTCCACTGTTGGGTCCTTGAGCAAGGCCCTTAACCCAAAATTGCTTAGATTGTAAGATTGTACCAATTGTAAGTCGCTCTGGATAAGGGCGTCTGCTAAATGCTGGAAATGTAAATGTAAATGTTAGTTAGTTTGTGTTAAATGTGAGACCAATTATTCTCTACAGGGTTCAGATATGGATTCTGACCAGGCCAAAACTTGAGCCTGGTGGACTGTGGCAGATTACCATCCAAGACCAAACCATTTAAGGAAATAAAGACAAAAGGTGCACTCAGACATGTTCGAGTATTATATCATTATATTGATTTGATCTTTATGTACAAAAAGACTCTTGTTTTTCCCCGACAGTTGACTGCTCGGTCTCAAGAGTGCATTTTCTTAGTTCTTGATGATTTTCTGCCCAGTGATTTGTTGTTAGGTCCATTAATAGCTTCATAGTTTGCACTTTTATGTTTGGCCCAATTTTCCACCCACGAGTGTGTTGGATTTCGCTTGTGATTAATGCACTGCTAATGTCATTTCAGCCAAATAATTCAGCTTGTATTTCTTCTTTTCTTGATTAAAAGAGATCGTCATGGATAAGAATATTCAGGTATGTTTTATTTGTGTACAGGACATTTCTAAAATCACCAGTTATCTGGCTCAATTTGTATTCATAATGTACAAATGAATACCTTAATTTGAGCAGTGAAAAGATTAAAATATTTAACTCTCCACTGATCCTATGTGTTTAGTAGCATTGGTCATTATTTTGTTTAAAAAACAACCTAGCTGCCAAATTCAACCGAATGCATTTATTACTGTTTAACAATTTTATAACTATCATGGATCATGTAATTTGCTACATTAAAACATTCTTGGTGACTCTAGGCTGCTGTGGTGTCACGTTCAGAAAATGAAGTAACACATCAGTGATTACCAGAATAATTTCTGTAATACAAAGTGTTCATCTTCTTAGGTACTTATATAACAATCTGCTGTCACACGGCAATGAGCAAAGTTGTGTAGGGAGCAGTGTCCCAAATGGTTTCCTACATAATAGTGGCTCTGTAATATGTGATTGAGTCCATTCTGGACACAGCCCATAATGACGAGTGGTTCACAAGGTCAGGTATTGAATAGGACCACGTTAAAATATATGTTTAGAGCATAAAATGTATGTATTTTAATTACATGTCCACATTGATTGTTATAGTCACTGTATTGCACATGATGGGTTATGCAGGACAAAATGAAGGTACTTTCCTCCAAGTAACGCTGACCTCTAACTGTTTCTAGTGTCATTTTGATGCTGTTGTCTGCTACCACCCTTGTACAGCAGCATCCTGAGGTAAAAACGCTTCTCAGACACAACACACGTAGATGCATGGAAGATTTACAAATGTATAAGCTTTATCTTTTTGAAACATAGCTTCAAAATGATTGGCAGTTTCATTCGCTTACCATTTTCTTCCTGTTCTCCTAAATCCATGGTTCCCAGCTTAGGATCTGGGGCTTTGTTTGCTCTTACAGTGGTGCTTGAGTTTGTGAACCCTTTAGAATTTTTTATATTTCTGCATAAATATGACCTAAAACATAAGATTTCCACACAAATCCTGAAAGTAGATAAAGAGAACCCAGTTAAACAAATGAGACAATTATTGAGGAAAATCATCCAATATTACATATTAGTGAGTGGCAAAAATGTGAACCTCTAGGATTAGCAGTTAATTTGAAGGTGAAATTAGTCAGGTGTCAATCAATGGGATGACAATCAGGTGTGAGTGGGCACCAAAGAATTGTTAAAGAAGAATTAAGTTAATGTTTTGGAATGGCCAAGTCAAAGTCCTGACCTTAATCCAATGGAAATATTGTGGAAGGACCTGAAGTGAGCAGCTAATATGAGGAAACCCACCAACATCCCAGAGCTGAAGCTGTTCTGTACGGAGGAATGGGCTAAAATTCCTCCAAGCCAGTGTGCAGGACTGATCATCAGTTACAGGAAACGTTTAGCTGCAGTTATTGCTGCACAGGGGGGTCACACCAGATACTGAAAGCAAAGGTTCACATACTTTTGCCACACACTAATATGTAATATTGGATCATTTTCCTCAATCAATAAATGACCAAGTATAAAATGTTTGTCTCATTTGTATAACTGGGTTCTCTTTATCTACTTTTAGGACTTGTGTGAAAATCTGATGATGTTTTAGGTCATATTTATGCAGACATTCTAGAAAATTCTAAATGGTACACAAACTTTCAAGCACCACTGTAGGTGCTCTGAGTTTGTCAAAATACAATTTGCACGTTAAAGTTACAGTAACACACTCGCTGAAAAAATATATATGAAAGTACTTAAAATATATTAAACATGCTTAAGTTTAATTTTAGCTAAATGTTCAGCTGTCGTCCAAGCGAATAATTTGTTAATATTTGCCAATAAGGATTTGCAGTGAACCACTTTATTCTTTCAGTCTGTATGTGTGCGGGCTGAGGTTGGGAACCACTGTCCTAAATGACTAAACGTAACCTTTCCTAAACATTTTGAACACGTCTTCAGCAAGGGTGCCAGCAATTCTGGATACTACAACTTGTCAAATAGATAGGGAGCCAAAAATCTGAGACCACTAGTGAAAATGCTTCTATTTTGCATTTTTCTCAAATTCAATATAATGCTTTTCATTACAAATCATATAATCAGCAAAACAACGAGTGAAAGTTCTCAAAATTCAGATGTCCCATCTTGTCCCAGCATGATTTCACAATACAGTCCTACACACCCTTGCTATATCGCGGGTCACTTATTGCGGCTTTTCACTGTATCCTGGCTAAAAAAAAATATCTATACCTATCACAGGGGTCTCTGGAACATAACACCCTCAATAGGTGATGGATCATTGTATTCCAGAGAGTGCCTTGTGATGTTACTGAATGCTTAGCTTTCAGTTTCCAAGTGCCCCATAAATGTTCGGTGAGGTTTAGGTCAAGTTACTGTGGAGGAGAGTTCACACTCCTTGATCTTTGGTCTTCAAGTAGCTGCTGCATAACTATGAGGCAGTATGAATCCAAACAAGCATTTGCACCAATTATCTCAGAACCCTTTTCCCAAATATGTGTAAATTTGGTGTACATGTTCTCTGTAAAGCCCACACCTTGTTCTCTTGTTCTCTCAGTTTGGCCCAAATGGTTATAAATGGGCTGTCATCCACTCTTGCTGTGTTGGTGAGTATGTATTTCATATGGAGTCATAACACTTTAGAGTCACCTGCTTAAGATGAATCGCATCTAAATAACCACATCTTATGGTCACTTCAGACATGGTGACTGTAGGAGTTGGTGGTTATTGGTTATTTTAGTTCCAGGTCCTCAGTTTGTTAGTGTTTTTTATTCACTGTGTAAGGAAGAACTCTAAATGTGTTAATAAATCTAACTGATGCTTTGTATTTTATTTGTATTGTCAGCTTTACATAACAGTAAATCGGCACTCCATGGCAAACAGTAATTCATACATGAAATATTACAGCACTGCAATGAAAATAACATGCCATATGTATGAGAGGCATGTCAGGTATTATTAGTACAGTACTACAGCCACACCTCCTAGTTTCAGCACTCATTGTGCATTTTAGCAGCTCCACTTAGCATATAGATGCACTTTGTAGTTCTGTAATTACAGACTGTAGTCTAATTGTTTCTCTTCCACACTAACACATCACCACCACATCAGGGGCACCCAAATCGTACCTGATCTGTGGGGGTCCTGACCATTAGAGAACAGAGTAAAGGAGACGAACAAAGTATGTAGAGAAGCAAATGGACTACAGTCTGTAATTGTAGAACTACAAAGTGAAACGGATCAAATTAGCTTGCTGCATACTGTGCAGTAGAAGATAGTGTTCATGTTTTGTTCATTTCTGCTCTGTTTTAGGCTTATACAGAGTGCTGCAGAGGAAGTCTAGCCATTTGAGGTTGCTCTTTTAAACTACTTTCTAAACTTCATAGCAAATTTTTCGATGGTGCTATAAAACTGTCTCGCACCGCGGTCTTTAAATGGCAGAGAACATGGAACTGCCTAAGACAGAACCTGATTAGTTTGTAAGTGGTTCTTTTTGTATTGCAGTGATCTCGATCAGCAGTTCATCAACTACACTGTCAGGTAAATCGTCTGGGCTACTCGGTTGTTAATAACTTATTTATGTGCTACCTTTACAAATATTTATTATTTTCATTTTAGCTTTTTGCTGTTAGCTTCTATAGCTCATCCAACAGGTGACCCACCATGTCCTACTTTGAATAATGTCATTTCTGTTATGGGGAGGTTGTGTGTTGTGATGCATGTTAACCAGTCTTGTGTATTTTTTTTTTTTTACGGATCCTTAGGTGATCTTTTTGGTGCCATAGAATTCCCTTTCATTGGGTCCTATGTGTTCCACAGTGCATGCTTCGCCAGGTGAGCTTCCGTAGCATTTCCTGAATTCAAGTGTGTTTAGTACTTTTTAAAAGAAATAAAGCTTTCATGAAGTCAGCTTTAGAGTGATGCTTATGAGTTAATATTAGGAGGAAACTATTTGAGTGCATCAGGTCTCAGAAATTGTCAACAATTAAGCAAAGTTCGGTAACTAACTTAAACATTGACATTTACAGCATTTAGCAGACGCCCTTATCCAGAGCGACTTACAATTGATACAGTCTTACAATCCCAATTGTGGCAGCTTGGCAGAGGCAGGATTTGAACCCTGGACCTTCTGGTCCAAAGTCCAGTACCTTAACCACTAGGCTACCACAGTCCCACTTAAATATTTAACTTGAACAATGCGCTCTGCTCACGATTCAATTCACGATACTGGGAAGTCTAAACAATGCAAAACAATGCACATTTTCTTGAATAAGTTTTAAAACAAACAAACAAAAAAAACATTTAGTCCCCTGCAATTAAAATCAATGACTAAAAAACAGTGGTTAAAATAATTTTTAAAATGCACTATTGTAGCTTCACCATATCTTAAATACCCGAGTGAAAATGTTACTTTATTTCTGAAGAATACCAATTCAAAATGTGTACTTGTATAAAAATGTAAACAAAAAGGATGTTTAGTCTGCTGCAATTAAAGAAAGCAGGAGTTTTGAACGCGTCTATCAGCATGTATGACTGCGCCCTCTGGTGTTCAAAAATGCAATTGCATTAGATGGTGTAATACTAATAAAAAGAATACGTGACGTCATCGGTCGACGTTTTTGCATCGTTACACCCCTAATAATAATTATTTCAACAAAGATTCGCATATATACCATGTTTGTGAACTGTACAAAGACTTCACACTCATTCGACCATATTGCAGGTCAGCTTACATGCCATTTAGCACTGCTGTATAGTTCACTAGTTGAGTGAATTAAGAGTACAGATTGGTGTTAATATTATTTATCTGATACACAGCAGTCAGAGGGCTTCTGGAGCAAGAACCAAGCTCCAGTTACTAATACGAAATTGGGTATCCCACACACAAGCTGCTTGAATTAGGAATAGAGGAATAGCGGAATACTCCAATCCATAACTAAGACCACAATGAGAACTTCCACTGAATGCTAGGTGATGCGCTAAAAATGTACCCATTCTTCCTCACAGTGCTGTACTTGGATTTTTTCTGGTGTTGGCCTCTGTCAAACTGAAGAATGGCCTATCATTCTGGCACTGTGCAGTCTGGGGCTTCTCGGCAAAGGTCAGATATAGAAACCTTGGACATTACATACTATTTATTAGTGGTAGGGTTAGTAAGCAAGCCTGCAAATAATATGCAATAATATGACTGTCTTTGATTTTACATGGAAATAATGTAGTTTCTATATACAGATACAGATTTTGAATTCCTGTATTAAGCAAATCTAGTGCCATATTTTTGTATTGGAAATTTGTACATTTGTTATCTTGGTCTCAATCCCTCAGATATTGGCCTCGGCTCTGTCCGTTTTCATATTCAGCACAGAACTGAGTCCTCTGACATTATGCTGGTGAGTACTACCAGGTAGCACTAGGAAGAGCTACGATTCTTTGTCCACAATACAGATGACCAACATTTGTTCCCTTCACAGTATCCTTACAAACCATGCTGGTGAGGTGCTTTCACTAATCTTCGACAAAGGCCAAGCGTGACAAGGACCATACAGAAAACTCCTTGTTTCATCTTTCCTTTACATCACATGGCTCGCAATTGTGGCAATTCAGAAGAGCAAGCAGTATTCAAGGGGTATTTTCAAATGTTTGTGTTTACATGTTTAGTATTTAAAGAAGGTGTGGGCAAACGGGTATCCACACTTAATATTGCTGTTTGAAGGCGTTCCGATGTCAGCTAAACTTTGTGTATTTTTGTTATCTGTAAACACTGACCTCAAATAAATGAACCTTCAGTAATTTTGGACTCTAATTAAAAAAAAGATTACACTCTGTCAAAATGCACATTATGCGATCTGGATGTTTTCCAACACCATTGTCTATAATGTACTTGGCAATGTTGTTTGGAATACTGTAGTGGACCGGTATTGAAGTAGCCAAGATACTGCCATGTTTCCCGTACATTGATTGACGTTCAACATTGACCACCACTTACTGCTTTTCCTTTTTTTGCTATTTAAGATGGATTAAATCTTACTTCACTGTAGGCACAAACTTATGGAATAAGAAACTGTCTTTATGTGGCAGTGCAACGTATTTCCTGTTGTATTTGAGACGTGAGCAGATAGTTCAGAAGAGAGCAGGGAACTGACCGAGAAGCTGTGAGAAACGAGCGCCTTTAACTAATTCTCAAATAGAAACTGATCTGCGACTGTTTTTGCGGCTATACATCCTTTCTCAGCAGAGCGAAAAAGCACTACGTTCCCTTCTGAATGTTGAGTACATTGTATTCTGTGTATATCCTTTTATACTGAAAAAGGAAGTTCTGTTTAGTAGAACTTAAGTACATTGCCTCTGTAATACTGCTGTATCGAGAAATTTTTCCTCTTTTCACTTATGGTACAGATTATTTAACTGCTCATTACATAAAGTGTTATCTATGGAAAGTTTACAAAATGTGCTTAAACTTGTACAAACTGCTACTTACAGAAAGCAGGTGCTCTGCGTATACACACACACAGTATAATATAGATAGATAGGTAGGTAGGTAGAACAGGTCCTTCATCAGCTGTGTCTTCAAGCTGCTTCTCTGATGAAGGACCTCTGTCCGAAACGTCCTGTTCCTCTGTAAATTTTCTGTACTTCACTGCAATTTTTATCATCTCTACATACTTACTAAAGTTCACTGCAGTTGCCTACCTGGATTCCTTTTATATATTAGTCCCGGAGTCCAGTGTAATTTGGCAGCATGACTGGCACATAAGATGACAACTTGCCCTTGCTGGTTCAAAAAAACATCTAATTGAATGAATACTTTGCATTACAAAGATATCATTCTGGTAATTGCTGTTTTTAAATATTGAATCTTATATTGTCTGCTATGGCTACTTATATGTGGTGATTAAAAAAAACTACAACTAAAATGTTTTTAGTGTCAAATACAAGCAAGAAAAATGTGATTAATCTCGATTAACATGAAATCTAAAAAACAAACAGATTTTAAGTGCCATCGCAGAAAAGATTAGAAAAATAAACAATCCCCAAATAATATGTAAAATATATAATATCACTCACGTTCCATGCCTGATCAGTTATGGACAGGGCTGTGGGGGCTTTAGTGCTTATCCCTGGAGAAGATAAGGTGCAGATGTAAGCATGACCTAAAAGGCATATAGTCGCTCAGACAGCAAACTATATCTGCATGAGAAACTTTACCAGACTGGAAGGCACTATAAGGACATGGGTTTGAGTGTTTGAGTTCAGTATTGATAGCTGTAAAGAGCTAACGAATGACAACAAGTTGACAGATGATAGGTGATAGGTCACTGGCTGGTCGATGTGCTGTAGTTTACTGGTTGTAAGATTTAAGTAGGAGGCGTCTGTAGTGTGGTAGCAGCTCATAGTGGGGGAGATGCAGTTTAAATTCTAAGGCCACCAGCACAGGGAATTCAAATGCCAACAGATCTTTACGATTGAGCCGGAAACGTTCCTCTAGTTTCTAAAAAAAAAGAAAACATTTTTGGTTATATATATATATATATATATATATATATACACACACACACACACACACACGTATATACGGTCCTTCTCAAAAACTTAGCATATTGTGATAAAGTTAATTCCTGTCTGTAATGTAATGATAAAAATTAAACTTTCATATATTTTAGATTCATTGCACACCAACTGAAATATTTCAAGTCTTTTATTGTTGTAATACTGATGATTTTGGCATACAGCTCATGAAAACTCACAAAATTAGCATATTTCATCCGACCAATAAAAGAAAAGTGTTTTTAATACAAAAAAAGTCAACCTTCAGATTATTATGTTCAGTTATGCACTCAATACTTGGTCGGGAATCCTTTTGCAGAAATGACTGCTTCAATGCGGCGTGGCATGGAGGCAATCAGCCTGTGGCACTGCTGAGGTGTTATGGAGGCCCAGGATAGCGGCCTTAAGCTCATCCAGAGTGTTGGGTCTTGCGCGTCTCAACTTTCTCTTCACAATATCCCACAGATTCTCTATCGGGTTCAGGTCAGGAGAGTTGGCAGGCCAATTGAGCACAGTAATACCATGGTCAGTAAACCATTTACCAGTGGTTTTGGAACTGTGAGCAGGTGCCAGGTCGTGCTGAAAAATGAACTCTTCATCTCCATAAAGCTCTTCAGCAGAAGTGCTCCAAAATCTCCTGATAGCTAGATGCATTGACCCTGCCTTTGATAAAACATAGTGGACCAACACAGCAGCTGACATGGCACCCCAGAACATCACTGACTGTGGGTACTTGACACTGGACTTCAGACATTTTGGCATTTCCTTCTCCCCAGTCTTCCTCCAGACTCTGGCACCTTGATTTTCGAATGACATGCAAAATTTGCTTTCATCCGAAAAAAGTACTTTGGACCACTGAGCAACAGTCCAGTGCTGCTTCTCTGTAGCCCAGGTCAGGCGCTTCTGCCACTGTTTCTGGTTCAAAAGTGGCTTGACCTGGGGAATGCAGCACCTGTAGCCCATTTCCTGCACACGCCTGTGCATGGTGGCACTGGATGTTTCTACTCCAGACTCAGTCCACTGCTTCCGCAGGTCCCCCAAGGTCTGGAATCGGCTCTTCTCCACAATCCTTCTCAGGGTCCGGTCACCTCTTCTCGTTTGTGCAGCGTTTTCTGCCACACTTTTTCCTTCCCACAGACTTCCCACTGAGGTGCCTTGACACAGCACTCTGGGAACAGCCTATTCGTTCAGACATTTCTTTCTGTGTCTTACCCTCTTGCTTGAGGGTGTCAATGATGGCCTTCTGGACAGCAGTCAGGTCGGCAGTCTTACCCATGATTGCGGTTTTGAGTAATGAATCAGGCTGGGAGTTTTCAAAAGCCTCAGGAATCTTTTGCAGGTGTTTAGAGTTAATTCGTTGATTCAGATAATTAGGTTAATAGCTCGTTTAGAGAACCTTTTCATGATATGCTAATTTTGTGAAATAGGAATTTTGGGTTTTCGTGAGCTGTATGCCAAAATCATCAGTATTAAAACAATAAAGACTTGAAATATTTCAGTTGGTGTGGCAATAATCTAAAATATATGAACGTTTAATTTTTATCATTACATTAACGGAAAAGAAATAACTATCACAATATGCTAATTTTTTGAGAAGGACCAGTGGTAGGTAGGTTATGTATGTATGTAGTTATGTATGTATGTATGTATAGCATATATATATATATAGATATAGATAGATAGATATATATATATATATATATATATATATATATATATATATATACATATATATATATACATATACATATATATATACATATATATATACACACACACACACACACACACACACACATACACATACACATACATATATATATGTATATATATATATATATATATATATGCACACACACACACACACACACACACACAGGTTTCAAAACTGGTTTAAACAGCCAAATCCTGTTTACTGCAGCCTAATTGCTAGTTCACTTCAAAAACAGTAAATGACATCCATCAAATCATATTTTATGTACAGTAAATATGTTTAAAAATAAATAAATAAATAAAAAAAATAACAGAAATAGCAAAGGGAAGATTTTGTAAATTTGTCATAGAAATAAAATTGCAACACATACTAGTTTATTCGATTATTTTCAGTGTGACACTATATTGGTTTGAAAATACTCACGTCAATCAGATTCTTCACATCAGGTCTCTTAAGATCGCTGCCAATTTTGGCTGCGAGTAAGATGCAGGCTCCGGCACACAACTTTCGGTTCTGTTTATCGATCTTGCCATATAGTGCTAGCTTCTCAAAATAAACAAAAGCCATAGCGACTGTAGGCTCCTCATAACCACATTCTTCCTGGGCCAGTTTCCTGATCTCCCTCTTCAAGCTACATGCATTAAAAGAAGGATAAATCAAGTTCATTCAATTCTTTAGCGCTTTACAACACTCACTCACTCACTCACCAATAAGGAGTTGTTGGAATTGAATGAAACTTTATATGTATGAAAATTTATATAAGGGATTACAATATTTGACTGAAAGGATATGCTTATTGGGGAAAACTGTACAATTGAAAGGAGGCTCCAATACCCTGTTGAATACCAATACCCTCTAGCTTGAATACAAAATGAGATACGGTAGGACATGGAGGCAAACAGGTTCCGTATGGTAGATGTTGCAGCTGGTGTCCCAGCTGGTGCCATAAATGCTCGATTTTCAACAAATCTGGTGACCGGGAAGGCAAATCTGGCGAAGACATTCCTGGGAAACCCTCGCTGTGTGTGGACGACTGAAGAGGATCTACAGGCCCAGCTGCAACATCTGTGGGCAAATGTGCTGCTGAATACCATAGGGAACCTCTATGCCTCCAACACCCAATCGCATCTCATCTTGTATCCAGGCTAGAGGCAGCCCAACAGAGTAACTAGAGCCTCCTTTCATTTATACAGCTTTCCCCAATAAACTTATCCTTTCTGTGTAACACTGTGGTCACTTACATGTATCATCATTACATTCACACATATAAAGTTGAGTCTCCATTTCTTCGGCGACATTCGGAGGGTAGGGTCAGAATTTGGTGTAAGCAACATGAACTCTTGGATCCATGCCGCCTTCATTTAGGCTGGGGCGGTGGAATGGTGTGGGGGATATTTTCTTGGCACGCTTAAGTGAACTTTAATCTGAAACACCAGGTGAAGACGTTAAATGATAAATGGTGTATGACGCACCTCCTGATTTTGCTGAGGGTCAGCTGAACATGTGGAAACTTCTCACTGAAAGTTTCATTCATGTCTCTTTTCAGGTAGGACGGCTTCACATACTCTATCACTGTAATCTGAGGAAAAACACACTGGGGTTTCAAATAATCTTTTAGGAAGTTGGGTTTTTTATTATTTTAAGCATATGACTGAATAATATGCAGCAATCTATTTAAAAAATGAATAAATAAATAAAAATTGCCATATAGCAGACGTCCCTATTCCAGAGCGACTTACAATTAAAACAGTCTTACAGCCCAAGCAACTGTGGGTTAAGGGTCTTGCTCACGGACCCAACAGCTTGGCAGAGGTGGGATTTGAACCCTGGACCTTCTGGTCCAGAGTCCAGTACCTTAACTGCTAGGCTACCACAGTCCACTGCGATGCTGGCCTATTATGCATGTTTGAGTTTGAGTTCAGGTCAGGCATCTGATGCAGACATGATTAGCTTTGTGAGGGAGGTGATGCTGGTTGGGGAATTATCCCCCAGCGTAAAACAGCGACCCCTTCCCAGCTCTGTAGTATAGTGGCACCCCATCCAGGGCACCCTTATGTCTGCCCCATGACTTCTCCCAGGGATAAGCGCTGGAGCCCCTTCAATGTTATAAAAAAAAAAAATTATATATATATATATATATATATATATGGCCATGAAATGTCTGCACTTACCATGTAAGAGCAGAACACAAGCACACGTTTATGTTTCCCACAAGGCCACTGAGGATCTTCAAGGAGATTAGGGTCATACTGCACAGAATGATGAATTCCAGTTCCTAAATGTGACCGAAAAATGTTCTAATGATGTTTAACTCCATAGTCGGTGGATACTGGGGTTTACAAATCCCCAATCACTGTACACACTACTGTTCATGGCCTTTATCTGTTTGCACTTGATGTGCTGCATGTGCATATTACAATACCTTTATCTATACTGCTCTGAGTACCGACTTCTTGACCATGATGCTGAAACAGAGAATGAGTGCTGAAGACCAAGTCAGACTGGTTGCTACACAAAGCATTTGTAGGATACAGCAGTTCAGTGTAGGACACCGTCTGGACCAAGAAGGTGAAATCATTTTAAGTCAGACTTGAGCCAATAACAAGAACTTTGTCAGGATTTGTATTTGATCAAACAACTGCAAATTGTACCTTTCCTTTGGCGCCAAGTTCTACACCCTCTATTCCAATGACACCCTCTCTCATTCCCATGGCACTCTGAGAATGCCGTTGTCTCCCTCGGTCAGACCTCAAGTCCCTGAAGTGAAAACAGGAAACCTGACGAGAACCTCTGACAAGATTTAAAATCTAAAAGCTTTTGTGTGCTGTATTAAACATTAGTTTAAACAAAGACTTGATGGTTAAAATGTTTTTGAAGATTTATAGTGAAAAATTCTACATTTTTTGAGAAAATCATGACATACCCAAACTGCCCAAATCCTTCATAAGGGACCACAGAAAAAATACTGTAGAGGGATCTTCGGACACTCATTAAAACTATCCTAAAAAACACACCTCATTCAGAATGACCAAAAAACACCAGGAAAATGCCTTCAGCATGATTTTCCACAACAAAAAATGTTTTGTACAATCTTGCTTAGTAGTTACTAACTTTAATACAAGATAATAATTGTCATTACCTTCCGTTTCGTGTGTCATGTTGTCTCATGTTCTTGATGAAATGAACTTTCTTACAAGTATTTGTTCGAGGAGAGCCTGTAGGACATCTAATGTAAGGAGCTGAATAAGTAAGGTGCTGTTTAATAATACAAGTCACTTTATCTTCAAATGTCTGAGCTCACGTAGTCATCTGTAAAAGTACATACCAAAATCTAAACACATTTAACGCATAGACAGACCTACACTGACCTCTGCATTTCCAATGAGAAATTTCTGCTTGGCTCAATCTCCATGCACGTGCTCTGAGATGTCTGCCTTAACATCTCTGGGAAATGAGAAGCAGACCAGAGGGCCTCTCCCGATGCTTCAGGTGAAGCTGGAACAGATTCAAACCGCTCTTCAGTCTTAGAGTTTCCTGAAGCGGTCATTGAGCTGGGTGCTCTTGATACACCCAAAGCCAGATCTGGATCCATAAATGACAAATTGGCACAATACTGGCGTTCCGCTTGGGCATCACTGTCATTAACTACTGGTTGACCATCAAGAGAAATGTTACTCAGAAAAGAGAGAGCAGCGTGTCTTCGTCTGGGCTCCATGTTGACTATGGGCAATAGGTGCTGATGCTGCTAGTGGCAGCTGCCTTTCTCAATAAAGCACTTAGGCTGAAGTGCTCTTCAGGCAGTGCTGCGACTGTCAGATGGGGAACAAAAAAGGCTGTTATTTCTTGGCTTGCTGCTCTTGGTTTTAAGTATTATAACCCCAAATTAGAAAAAGTTGGCACAGTATGTCTTACAGTCACTCTGACTTGTATTTCACCGCAGACAGAATGAACAGGAGATATTTCATGTATCATTTCATTTCATTTGTTAATAAACATCCATTGCAGGCCTACAACAAAAAAAAAGTTTGGACAAGGGCAAGTTAGGTCTAGTAATGAGGTGAAAAAAACTATAACGATGTGATTATGATCATGATCATGACTGTGGTGGCCTAGTGGTTAAGGTACTGGACTATGGACCAAAAGTTCCAGGGTTCAAATCCCCCCTCTGCCAAGCTACCACTGTTGGGTCCTTGAGCAAGGCCCTTAACCCAAAAATTGCTTGGATTGTAAGATTGTATCAACTGTAAGTCACTCTGGATAAGGGCGTCTGCTACATGCTGTAAATGTAAATAATCTGGTACAAAAGCAGTATCCAAAAAAAGGTCGCCTCTTTCAGGAGTAAAGAAGGGCAGAGAATTTCTAGTTTGTCAACAAATGCATGAGAAAAATTGATGAAATCTTTAAAAACAATGTACCTCAAAGAAAGGTTGGAAGGGATTTACATATTTCTTCCTCTACATTTACATTTTACATTTACAGCATTTAGCAGACGCCCTTATCCAGAGCGATTTATACAGTCTTACAATCCAAGCAA